>CABHPQ010162041.1:22783-53552 GCA_902168405.1 Peromyscus aztecus | reverse complement strand
ACACACACACACACACACACACACACACACACACACACATGCATGTACATATTATCCATGTGCTCCAATTACTTTGGCATAGACGTCGAGTTTCACAGTTTTAAGAAAGAAATGTGGATAAGGAGTAAAGAGAACAGGGATATAGCATTAATTTCAAAAACTTGGTAAACAGGGAAACAAAAGTGTGATGACTTGAGAGCTGAAAAGATACTGCTCATTAAAAGAGTCGCTGTGTTTCTCACTTGTTTCCTAATATTGGACCTGGATTGTTTGAAGAAGGAAAGGAAGGAGAAAGACTGTAAGGAGACCAATGGTCAAAAGGGAGGAGTTAATTCATGAAGTGAGAGCCTAGCATAATAGTTCTCACATCTTAATGTGTCTTGTTAAAGTGCAGATTCTGGTGTAGAAGGTGGGGTGAGACTTGGGGCCCTGCCTTCCTACGAGGCTTCCTCAGATGCTGGAGCTACTGGTCCTCTGACACACTGTGGGTGGCGAGGCCCAGAGTGAAAGGACAAAGAGAACCCTAACACAGGAAGAGGGTGATACTGTGGTCAGGAAGCCTGCTGTGTCTTCCTGATGTGTCTGGAAGGTTAAAAGATAGAAATTTGTGAAGGACTGAAAAGGACAGAAAGCTGATACTCTCTTATCTTCTAGTACCAGTTCTAGATAGGAAAGAAAAAAAAACCTTAGGATGGGAATTGAATATAATGGAGATATTCTGGCCCCAAACAGATAATTATCTCCTGATTTTTCCTGTTCTTTTGTGCATCGTTTGCTTTGGAATTCCACCTTCTTATGACAGTTTAACATTCTAATCTCTGTGTGTGGCCTTTCCACTACAGTAACACTCTGATAAAGTTGCAATGCAGAGTTTTATAGGTAATAGACACTGAGTCCTAAATGTTGATTTAGTGAGATGTTCTGAATTCTGGACATATGTCCACCATTGGTAAATCACTTAGACTTTCTCTGCCTCAGTTTCCTTGTCTGTGACAGAGTAATAGCAACATTTTCTTCACACTTCCTATGGTTGCTATGGAAAAGAAGTGAAATCTTATTTAGAATGCTACTTTGGAAGACCTACTTCAAATTTAAGATGGTCTTAGTGATAGTGGTTTTTTCTCTTCTCTTCTACCTTCCAACCCAGCAGCATTGGGTTGGATCACTTTGATCCACTTACAAAACCCAAGTTAGTATCAGTTTTTTCAGGTCAGTTGGTTAGAAAATTTATTTCATTTGCTACATTAATTTTCCATATGTCCTATTTTGGGGAACCAGGAGGTGACCTCTAGAGGCAGCTAGCTCCTGATCTTACAGCAGAGATGACAATACTGGCAGTCTGTTTACTACAGCTAGTTACCACTACACATTTACTGACAGATAAATTTGCAACCATGAGGAGATTATAGACATCTTTGCTCTTATCTCCATATCTATGGGAGAGTACCCAAAGACTAACGGCAGTGAGCTTATCAAAATTGCAAATTATTCATTCTTAATGAGTCAGTTCTATAACAGCTAAGCCAACATCTCTTATAATAGTAGAAGAAAATAACTCGAGAATTTGGCATTGTGAATAGCAGTCCTAAAACTGGCTTTCTAAAAATAAGATTTGTGGGCAGGTAATTTCAGTGAGGGTAGCTGGTTGCAGTAAAGCAAGCTTAGGCTTTAACATAAAGGGGACCTGAGCCCAGGTTTCAACTAATCTACTTTATTAGAAACTTCCACTGGAATGTGATTGTATCCCCCAAATGAGATTTCTGTGAATATTTAAAAACTATCATATCTTAACCATACCTAAAATGCAAATTGATACTGCTTTTAAATGAGAAAAACAGCATTTAAAGTGCCCGAAGCAGCTTAGAAAGACAAGTATATATATATATATATATATATATATATATATATATATAGTGGTACCAGCTTTGGGAAATGTTAAATGCATGCATTTCCAATCAGGTCGTTGGCGTGAGGCTAGCGAGAAGAGGATTCTCCCTACTTAATGCTGTTAGAAACTACCACAAAGATCACGACAGGGAATCCAGTTCTGCCTTTCCTCTGGTTCAGAGGAAAGTGAAATGACACCCAGGCTTGTTTACCACCAAGCATCCTCTTCTCTCTCTGTTTTCTTGCAGAAGCAATCTGTTGACACGTCTGACAGAGGGGAAAGGGGCTCTAATCTAAAGATGGATACTCCTGCTGATATACATGAAATCTGAATATTCCTCTCTCTTTGTGTACCAAGGTGTCATTTTTGTTCTGAGATATCTGGATTGTAAAATCTAAGATTACTATTAAAGAAGGCAGGAGGCAATTTAAGAAGTGCCCTATCTCCCTGTGGCAAAAGCTTTGCAGCTAAGCAAAAAATGTATGTTGATAAATTGCAGCTGTCAGAGTGTCCACTGAACTTCCTGGGACATGTCACTAACTTTGCATTTCTCACTTATGTGTGCTCATGTGTGAACTTCTATTTGAAAAAGAAAGCACCAAGTATTTGGAGATGTTCCCTAAATTGCCACAGCTTAGCCTAGGTAATAAATAGTAAACAAAATCAAGGGCCATAAGAAGATCTTAATTACTATTACTTATACTTAACTTTTCCCCCAAAGCCTATATGCATCTTTTGTTTTATTTTGCTTTTTTTAGGCAGGTTCTCACCATGTACTTCAGGCTGTCCTCAGACTTAGTATCTTCCTGCCTCAATCTCCTGAATGTTGTTATTACACCTATGTGCAACTATACCAGATCATCTATATCAGTCTTAGGTGGGACAGAATGTTAGAGAAATACACCGTTATTTGAATGAACTAAGTTTCAAAAAATAAAAGTAACAAAAGTGAAAAAGGGGGGTTCAGAGCATAAGAAAGCACATATTAGCAAAAGTGCGGGAAAGTGTAGATGTAACCAACCGTCGTATAAATAAGAAACACAGAACCAATGCAAAGAAGAAAGCCAAGAGGTCAGAGCTAAGAGCCAAAACCTTACCCTTCCTCCTCCTGCAGTGGTCCTACCTCTCCGAAGGAGCCAGGCTTTCTGGGTTAAAGTCTTTTTATAGAGTCTCTGTTCTGCCTTCTCATTGGTTGTAAACCCAACCACAGGACTGCCTCATTACGGCCTATCTGTATAGACCTCCAGGTGTTCTATGGTTGGTAATGAGATTAAAGGCATGTGTATCCAATGCTGGCTGTATCCCTGAACACACAGAGACTTACCTAGCTCTGTCTACCAAGTGCTATGATCACAAACTGTACACCACCACTGCCCTGCTTTCCTATGGCTTGCTAATAGCTCTGACCCCCAGGCAACTTTATTTATTATACAAATAACATTTTAATACAAAAGGAAAGTGGTATGAAAACATGGTCTTCACACTCAGAACTAGGACATACAGACACTACAGTGAAAGAGACACACAGTCACAAAGACGGATTCATACACTGAACAGTATCATGGCTAGTATTACAAAAATTATGGGTAAAACTGTCTTCACAGCCTGCCAACATTGATTCGAACCCCTAGCTTCCTGCTTTATCTATCTGCTGTTGCAACAAAGAATTTTGCTTTAAAATTCAATGATTTACCCAAAGATGAAAGCACTGTAGTAGATATGCAAAAGGTAAAATGGCAAAGGAATTGAAGCATACTGCTTCATGAATACAGCATTTCATGAAGAAAGTTATAAAACTGTAAGAAAAGATTAGAAGATTGTAAAAATAATCAGTAAAAAATAAAATATCTCTAGTAAGTCTTACCTGTCAATAGTTACTTGAAATAAAGGCAGAGTGTCTGATTGGATTCAAAACAAAATGCATTATTTCTTAGCACTAAAGACATATAGACTGGGATAAGGTGATAGCAAACATTTTCATACTTCCTACAAGTACAGCAAAGAGGAGAACATCAAAACAGAAACAGTGGATTTGAACAAATATTAGTCCAAAAGGACCTAAGAGACATGTGGTATGGACCATTCCACCCAACAATGTAGAACACATGTTGCTCTGAAACACATAAAGAACATGCTATAAAACACATAAGACAAAAAAAGTCTTCTTATTATTCCCACTCATGGGAATCTTAATATTGCAAGGACTCTATCTCAAGGTCAGTAGAAGGAAGGAAGTAATGCTGGATGTGTGTAGTGTTCCCCCTCGGGTTCGTGACTTTAAGCACTTGTTGCCCAGCTGGTGCTGCTGTTTGAGGAGTTATGGAACTTTTAGTATGGGACCTTTGCTGGTGGAGGTACATCACTAAAGGTTGACTTTGAGAGTCAATAGCCCCATCCCACTTCCAGTTCTTGCTCTTTGCTGCCTACGTGTGATCCAGATGTGGTGGCTCAACCTTCTGCTCTCATCATCTCCTGTCATGGACTCTCCCTCTGTAATTGCAAGCCAAAATAAACTCTTCCTGTAAGTTGCTTTTGCTCATGGTATTTTATCACACCTGCAGAATAGTAAATAATACTATGTAGAATTAACAGAGTTGAGGTCATAGGAGAATGTGCAATGGTGAACAGCCCTGCTGCGGAAGGGGAGTGCACAGAGAAAGGAGAAATACTGATCAAAGGGTACAGAGTTGTATTTGAACTGTGTATAAGGAATTCACCTGAATGCATTCACACAGAACAATGCCTCTAACAATTAATAATGCTGTACATCTCAAAATTGTTGAGAGCTTTAAATATCTTCACAAGAAAGTATGTGTGGCAGTAGATTTGTTTTTAGCTTGGTTTACTCTACAATGTAAATCTGTATCTCACCATAGCATTGCATGTAACTCATAAATACCAAAGTTGCTGACTTGGTAATATAAAGCATCCCCTGTAGAGTTGCAGCTGAGAAAGATTTGGCTGATCTGAAGCTGGGCCTGTTTCCACAGCACCTGGTGTGTGGCTACTCTGACACTTAACGCAGTGTGTTAGACATCCACGTTGGCCATGCTCCTGGTGTTCCTCTTGGACTGGAGGTAACATATTCTTCTCAGGACAGTGCAGTCCTAGAAAGCAAAAAAAAAAAAGTGAGAGCTATACTGTGGCTTGGAAAATGGTAGGATCTTTGTTTAGTTGCTTGGGTACTCGCTTTACTTAGTGACCATTTGTTAATGATAGTCTAAATGAGAGTGTTCATGGCTAGAGACAGTCATTGCTAGTTCTTAGTTCCTTTTGGGACCACTGATAGAAACATAAACCCTTCACAGTCCTAACTCCTAATTCTCAGGAAACATGCCTTGCCTAGACAGCTTTAACCCAGTCCCAAGTCCTGTTATATAGAAGGTAGTCAACTCCCTTCTGAGTTTTCCCATAAATAAAGATTTCCATTGCCTTATAGGAAAGGCCTGGCCTAGACACATGGCCCTTGTTTTTTTTTCCCTGCCATGGATCCAAAGCATCTTGTAATTGACTGGAAGAGTGATAAAATCTTCCTGTGAAATAGAACTTTGAGAAGTAACAGTATTGGGGTCATATCAGACATATTACCAATGACATACAATCTAAGAAAAGTTACTCCCATGAGATTTTTTTCCCTTACCACCCACCAAAAAATGAATAATAAAGGAAGGACCTCCAAAATTGGTGTCTAGTCTAAACACTGAGTAACAATGAAAACTTGTTTTTAGTCTGTGTAAGGTATCTTTTCATAGAGTTATATCATGCCAGGACATTGCTAGATTACAATTCTAGTTTTTCATCTAATTCAGTTGTCCTAATGTGTGAGAGATGACGGTTAAATTTGCTGCTGTCCTGAACATCAGACTATGACAGGCAAAGAAAATACCATTTATCCAATCGGGATGTCTAGGTGGACAGAAAGGACATATGTTTAAAAAGATGTAACACCACCTACATTAAGATTATGTGAGGTTTGGGGCTTTTCTGTCTTGTTACTTTCTGTAGTGTATCTATTTAAGGACGACTTTTATATGCCTGCTCTGTAGCAGGTGTTCCATTAGATGCTGAGGGTCCAGGACATAGGAAACAGCAACCCCGTGGACTATGCTGTTGGCCGACAGCAAACTCACCTGCTCATGTGCTACTCCTTCACCAATTAAGCTGTCCTTGTGCCAGGTGTGAGTCTTTTACTTACATGTGTGGCTTTATTTACAATTTTGAGTTAAACATCCTCCTGTTGCTTTTATCTTACACAGTTGTGTTTGTATTAATGTATATGTGTGTATGTATACATACAACTTTATTAAAGTATAACTCACATCCCATAAGACTCACCCCGGACAGTGCTGTGGCTTCTAACTGTAACTCTTTAAGATCGTTTTGAGTCTCGCTTCCGTTTCTTTCTTTTTGCTTTCCTAGTATTCTGTTGTGTGCAGATAAGATGAACAGAGTTGAATGAGATTGCCCAAGGACAAAATCTCACATCACTCAAGGCTGTGTCAAAGATCTGCTGATAGATACCCATTGGGAAAATGTTCAACGTCTCCTGGTTCATCTGCTGTGTGATACACATGTCACCGAGTTAACACACAAAGTAAAGCACTCATCTTTGAAAAGAAAAACTTTGCTCTTGAGGATGATTAGTTGGACATTCTTTCAATAAACTAGTCCAGCAAAGACCTGCAGTAGCATCTGTGCCTGGAGTCCTTTCCTTGTTTTGTAACATGCAATACCACTTTCCCCTTTGGAGACTGTGGAAGTCAAGCAGGTCTCCAGTCACAGGTATCAAAGCATATTCTCCAGGCAGAAATAAATCTGCTGTCTTTGCTTTGCACAGAGCTGGGAAGTCCTTGTGATTATTGAATTCAGCCCTTTCTGTTGATGTGAACTTCCCAACCTTCAGCTTTTCCATTTTCCGTCTTTTAAAGTGTCCACACTTCAGCTTCTATTTTCTAGTACCTTCCTCTGCTCTGTAGGGTTGTGAATATGTTCCCTGTCTAGTCACATCTAGGACCTCATCTGTAAGGAATGCCTCAGTTAGCTTTCATGGGAACTTCAGCACACCCTCCTGACGTCTTTCAGTATGGCATCCAGAAGCATGTTACTTTCATCTGTGCAAACTACTTGGGATATTTTATCTTCCCTCTCAAAATCTAAATTTAAGTTCTCTTTCCCTAAGTTATAGGTTTCCTACCAGATATTTTTCCTGTATCACTTTGAACCAGCAACCTCACTGAGTCTGTTTGCTTCCTGTGCTGGACTGCTTTAGAAATCCTTCATGTCATCAATATGTACTACTACTAAAAATATGTACTACTACATACTAAAAAAAAAAAGTCTTCGAATTGTTAAGCAAGCTTTGACACAGAAGTGGCTGTTTTGGGGGACACTTCCTAAGTATTAACAAAACACTTTAAATGGAATGGCAAAGAGGCGCTGGTGCTTTTGCTCTGGTAGGTATTTTTTAGGTGCTCTGTTAGAGCCTAGGATGAGCACCCTGTGGTCCCACTGTGGTGCTATCCCTTGGCTCAGCTGCTGGAATTTGAGGAGTCTCTCTCCTTACCCTTTGTGTTACACCTACTGTTCCTCCAGCTGTCTGTGTCTGCTCTGTCCAGCATAAATCAGTGCAGAGAGAGGAAACAGTGCAATAAATCTACATTCTTATCCCCTTTGTCTTGTTAACTCTGTAATTAGACTTTACTTCTCCAGAGTAGCAGATTTCACATTTAAATACCAGGAAGTCAAATTTATATCCATAAATAACGGGAAACAGAAGACTCAGTGGCTCAACTCTTACCACAAACTAGTATCATCCAGCTCTGATAAAGGCACATGCTAGAGATACCAAATAACATTGTAAGTCTTCCTTTTTAAAAATAGATGAGTGTGTGTGGTAGAAAAGAGAGAGAGAGGGCTTTTCTTATTCCTCACTGAATTCAGTGTAAGCAGGTAAAATCCTCTGGAGGACTCCAAGCTTGAAGTGTTTTCTTAAGGCCCTACTGGCTTTTAAAGCAGACCACATGTCCCAACAGAAACAATGATCTGAGTAGTTTTATGACCTTGTTCATTAGGTTTATTCCATGGGTCAGATACTGCTTAGGGGATAGACAATAGTGATGCCCAGCATACAACAGACCATAGCTCATGCTTCTGGATTCATGTTAAGGACAGTCAGGACATTTTGCTATAGGACACTGATGCTGTCTCAGAGGGAGGAGGAAGAACAGGTGTGTGTTCTGCAGGGGATAATTTACCCTCTATGAATCTGGGTTTCCAAAATAGGAATGATATAACATCATGTCTTCAAGCTTGCAGTGAGGGTAATTGTAGTAAAATTGCAAGCCAGTGCTTAGCTAGGTCATTTCTGAGATGAAGAAACCCAGAAGTGTCAGATTCTCCCACATGCTTGGTCATAATATCGGACACTTAGAATACATACTATATTTGGTGAAAACAAAGCCCTTGGTGATCTTAGAACAGTTTAATTGAGTAATCAACATGGAACTTGCATTACAGCAGACTGGGAATGGTTACAGGGAGTGAACAGTAGACAAGCAATTACAATAGCTAGGCTCTGAGATGAGGAAGACACGGATAGACAGCAGAGGCCTTGGTGTAGGGCTGTGAGTGAAAAAGTTCAGGGTGTGAGAGCTCTGAATATATCTAACTGCAGTGAGAGATGAGTACATCTGAAGATACAGCAAAGAGTGGCTGATAATCAAAGTCACAGGAAGACTAGGGACACCAGGCATCCAGAGCACTGGAGAGAAGAGGTCTGCTTTGCTATTGTAGCAAAAGAGGTAGCAGGCATGCAGAAGCATAGGAGACATATTACAAGATTTGAAAGTTGCTAGCAGGAACTTAAGAATAAACAAGCATAGTGTTTGAAGTTGAATGCTTTCTCTTTTTCTCATTTACTGCTCCTGTGGAGATACATTAAGATCACCAACACTACCCCTAAAAATGTCAGAGGCTGTATTCGGGTCACTTTTGCACACTCGGAGGAGAAAGGAGTGGCATAGCTTTCTAGTGGAAAATCTGCTGGCAGGAAGAGGCTGTGAGCAGGCTCCTCAGGCAGGGCGCAGATAGGGGTGGGCCCCAGGAGCACATTGCACTGCTATTGTTGATCCTAAAGTGGGAAGCTGGAGTAAAACATAGGAAAGCTAGTCATTAACCAGGCCCAAGCCAGTTTAATCTGATGATTAGTGGAGTTACTGTTTTGCTTCCTGGATCCTTAATAGAAATAGCAGTCTAACTTCCACCATGTCTAACCGACAGCAGGCTAGTTTCCTGGGCTAGTTCTCGTAGATTAGAGGTCACTGGTCTCTGCAGACTGGGTCAAAGTCTTCCCATCCTAAGATGCTGCCTTTGTCTGTGTACACACTCGGTGCTCACCACTTTGTTCTGATGGAAAAACAAAGTGGTTTTACTTTCAGAGTCTGGTGTTGCTTTAGTCAAGAGAATGTGGAACCTGGGAGACAGAAGGGACTCAGCAGTCACTAATGGTAGGTGCTACAGAAATAGAAAGTTTGTGGAAATAATCTAAGAAACTGAAATTAAGTTGAATGTGTCTAACTGCTCATAGACAGCAGTGAGAGATGAGCAGACCTGAAGATAACAGTAAAGAGGTACCAACAGTCAGCGTCCCAAGAAGGCTGGAACAACAGGCATCCAGAACACTAGAGAGAAGAAATCTGCTCTGCTGTTGTAGCAAAAAGCAGCAGGAGATAAAGGAGAAACGTTAATGCATGCATCACAATGAGCAGTCCAGTGCAGTGGTAGCATGTGTTTGGCATGGATGAGGCCAGGGGTTCCCGTCAGAGCACTGGAAAAGACAGTATCTACATTGTCATTCTGACCCATAGAGGAGACAAACTCTGGCTGTGAATGTGGAGCTTCAAGCCAGTCTCTCTTTCAGACCAGTGACTAAGGGAGAGAAAACTCGCCTTACATAATCTTTGTATCTGTGTGGTTTTAACTCAGGCCAGACACACTAAAAAACTAATGGTCTGCCACGTCAGTAGGTTCGAAAGGTTGGGTTTTGGTTTGGTTTGGTTCTTGGTTTTTGTTGTTGCTGTTGTTGTTGTTTTGTGGTTTTTCGATACAGGGTTTTCTCTGTAGGTTTTGGAACCTGTCCTGGAACTCACTCTTTAGACCACGCTGGCCTTGAACTCACAGAGATCCACCTGTCTCTGCCTCCCAAGTGCTGGGATTAAAGACGTGTGCCACTACTGCCCTGCAGTTGTAAAAGTTTTTATCCAAGCCTTCACAGCTACTCAGAAGTAGATTTTTTTAATTTATTTCTTTTTTGTTATCACTGATTCACTTCATTTGACAACTCCACACATGTATGGAGTAGATCCATCTTCCTTCCCTTTCACTGAGCTCGTAGTCACTACGTCAGTCATGCTGCAAATGTTTTTTTTTTTTTTTCAAATCTGGGATTGCAGAGTTCAAATAATGGCATATTAAACTCAGTATCAAAGTGAATTATACTATAGAACTGCCGAGAACCTACCTTTTATCCATAGTCATTTAGGCTTCATGGAGCTTAAGAATTCCACCTTATAAATGTATACTCTAAGGCATGATAAATGTTATGATTAATGGTTTGGCAGAGGGTGAATATTTGGAGATTGTTACTATTTCGAAAATTCCCTTGCTCCTAGCAGAGAAGAGAAACAAGGTGCATTGCCATTGGTTGATCGTACAGTAAACCTTCCCTCTCTCCTCACATAATACACTTCTCTTTTCATCACAGCCTGATGAGAAATTTTAATGGGGTGTTTCCACCAGTGGTAAATCCACTGAACCATGTAGAAAATGCTTTTTACATTGAGGGAGAGAAGGCACCTTCTGTCAACCAGGAGAGTTGTGACTTCTCCATTAATGTTATGCTAAATTGAGGGCCTGCCGTGGTAGGAGAATAAAAATTAAGGAAAAACTGCCATCAAGATTCACATAGGAAAGAAGCCAGTTTGTGGGAAAATACCTGAAGCTCGTCACCACCGTGACTCACACAACAAATGGAGCATGCTCAAACCAGGATGCAGAGAGAGCCTGGAATCCCTCCTTGGACCTAGGCTTCAAGAAACAAACCGAGGACTGGGTATATTCTGTGTTCCTTTATCTCCTAGGCTCTGGACATGTCTGTGTAAGATAACCTGGATGCAACATTAATAAACTCTGGAAAACCCAGGACTTATAAGCTTCCATCAGAAACAAACTGTTTAAGGAAATGCCAAGCTCTGAGAGACTGTGACATCAGTTAAAAACCTTTGGTCTGAGCTTGGGGCAAATGAATACTAAAGGAGTGTGGTTCTCTGGGTGAATTTTCCCAGATGCTCATAGAGCAGACTTGGAAGTTCAAGTCCAACTTATTATTACAGGCACCAATCAGTCTTACCTAGGTATTCAGTTATTCATTCAATAAATATGGCAAGTGTAGTTGGCACTAAACCCAGTGTTAATTACACAGGTGGACCAGGGATGCCAGCACATTGGCCTGGGCTCATGTGTCTTTCGGGGAGTGAGTAGACTAGAAAAGTATTATCTTCAGTGTTGATACTTTGTGCTAATGTGAACCACAAGTGAGAGACTTTGGGAAATTCCCTGGTTAAGTGGGATTTCTAAAACTGTCAGAGTATAGTGATCAAGAACAGCTCCAGTGTGAATGGAAAACAACTGTTGATGCAAAGAACACACAGATCTCATTTTAAAGAGAATATTTATTTTATTCTCCATAAGTTTATTATGGAGCATTTTGAATGACTATGGCCTGAGAACACACATTTAAGTTACCTTAAATTCCATATGGCCACATGGAAGCAGTTTCATGAAGTTTTATGGTTTTACAGAACAAAGAAAGTCATAAATCAAGAGAAGATTAAAATACTTTCATGGGTACATCAGAGAGGCAGTTTCAGCAAGATGGAGGAGGCTTTTCTATAGGCCTAAGATGCTATCTGGTGACCGTCTTAGCTTTTTGAGTTGATGGAAGCTAGTGGTCTGCTAGGTCAACAGATTCCAAAAGGTTTTTATCTTAGTCACTGGGTATTCTGACACAGATGTGGGCAAGAAATGACTGTTTAGGGCTAACACTAACCTGAGATTAGGTAATTAGCCTCTAGACCTGTAGCACTCCAACCTTTTCATATGGCTGCGGTTTTAAGCAGTCAGTCTGCTCTTTTATTAAGGAACATAACAAAATCCAGCACAGTGTTGTGAAATTTTTCACAAGAAACTGTACACTTAAGATGACCACAATCATAATTTAAAATCCTTTGCAACTGTACATACAAGTCTCCATTCTACCCTTACGGGTTACTCTCCTATATAATAAACCATATGACTACCTGCATGGACAATGATAACCTCTTCACAAAACGTTAAAATGTTTCAAGGAATGGAAGGACTAAAAATGCCATCCTAAATGGCAATTGAAAGCACCCAATGAGAAAGTTCTGTGCTTTAAGGAGAGGCAGCATGGCAAGGTGTGGTATTTTCAGCCTCGTTTTAGTTACCATCCCTTAACCCTGAAATACTGTAAAATCCTATGTTGAAGGAGATCGGACAGAGTTAATCAGTTACTTTAGGGTTTTTCTCATCAGTCACGGTGGCCGCTTACCTGGGAACTGAGTACACCCCTCTGTTCACTGGATTTGTGGCAAAAGCAAAATAGAAAATGGATCCTTCTCTTTCTCTGCTTAGAAGCCAGCAGCATGTATCCGCCACGTACCACAGCAAACCCGGCAGTTTTCACAGGCACCGTGTCTGGTGGGGGAACTAAGGGGCAGGCAGCCAGCTGCACTGTTAAGAACTGAGCCCATTAGCTGCGGAGCGTGCCACACCAGTGTGCTGTTGATCTAGTCCACTAAAGCTCTGCATGTGAGGCTCTCGAGGCTGCATCATCAAGCCTGATAAATGCCACAAGGTCCACCGTGTTTAATACCTAACACTTAAAGGATTGTTTTTCACCTCGACTTTACAATTTGGGGGGACATATAAAATCAGTTGTGTAAGCTCCATGATTGCTCCCAACACCTACCACCACCACTACATACTGCAAAAGCCATACAAGGCTAAGTATTGTTCAAAAAAAGAAGCCTGAATTTCTGGAAGAATTTCTAAAGCAGCTATTTCTCTTTGATTCCGAAATTTAAAATAGTCAGAAGATAATGACCCACTGAAATGAAAAGTGTAGTAAATAAACTTTATTGACTCTGTTGGTGTGTATTTAAATTCTGAACAAAATAAAACGGAAATAGTTGGGGATTTAGCTCAGCGGTAGAGCGCTTGCCTAGCAAGCACAAGGCCCTGGGTTCGATCCTTAGCTCAAAAAAAAAAATAAAATTAAAATTATAATAAATAAATAAATGAATAAAACAGAAATAAAATATTGAGCAAGATGAGATCCACCACTCTCTGGCCACATGCCTAAGTGAGAAGGAGCTGCAGAAGGAAGTACAGCAAGGCAGCCTGAAGCACTGTGTCAGACACCTGAACTCAGGAGCAGCATCTGTTCCCAGGGGTATTATTATATGGCTTCTTAGGTGAAACGGAATACTTTAATCTTAGAGATAATTTTACTCTTGGCAGAGACACAGGCCATGGGATGTCAGATGTGATAGATAGGCTCTCCGGAGCCTCAGACATGATATCAGGCTTATCATCACACCAGCTTGTACGAAATAGGACACTATTGTATTGTAAATAAGACAGTATAACTCAGCTTGTATGGAATTTTTTTCAATATTAAAATTGTCTTTCTTTCTTCAAATTCTGACTTATTTTGTTGTCATTAATGAGAATGAGAACCTTCATTTTTATTCTTTTAGTTGTAATGATTTTTTTACAACTTTTCTAATAACAACATCTATGTCCCTAGAATTACAAATAAAGACTTTTAGTAACTCTTTTTGTATCATGAAATACTTTTCCCATGTTGAAAAGTGAAGATGGATTACTGAATTTCATCTTTAATTCATTCATTTAATTAATTTAATTAATTCTTTTTAATAATTGGTGTATTTTTATTTTATACACATTGGTGTTTTGCCTGTGAGGGTGTCTGAGCCCCTAAACTGTAGTTACAGACAGTTGTGAGTTACCATGTGGTTGCTGGGAATTGAAACCAGGTCCTCTGGAAGAGCAGCCAGTGCTCTTAACCACTGAGCCATCTCCAGCCCCTTTAATTCTTATGAATGCTTATATTACAGCTGTGTCAAAGTAGTTTTACTGAAACCTAAACTCAGCAACTCTGTCCATTTGATCGTCTCCTCTTCTTTATGAAGATGATTAAGGCTCCTTTATTCAACACTGGCTAGAACTGAGGATAAGATGCTCCTTCAGCATTTTACAATGGTACTTAAAAAATAAAAGTACTCAGTATAAAGTGCCTCGGTTAAGGACTTTGTGTCTGAATCCCATGGTCTCTACCTTATTAAAAAGTCAGGGGTGGGACACCCATGAGTCAGTTTTCCTTCAGGCCTCAAACCTGCAATGTTAAGTCAATCTACAAGCACTGAAAAAAATTAAGAGAACACAGTTATATTTTTCAACTAATGTAAATACTGAATAAGTAGCACAGGCCATTTACTTTTGATGAACTAATCCAAAACAGCCCCGAAGCCTCCCTGGTGTGTTAAGGACACAGACTGTGCCATGATAACACCAGAGTCGGGAGACTTGAGCTCCATTGCTGTGTCCAAGATCAGTGAGGTATGTACTTATTTCCCCATCTTGAAATAAAGGGTATGGACTTAGACAGATGGCTCTTCAGCTTCATTCCTTGAAGCTCTAGACATTGCCTAAGGCCCATTTGGTGCAGGAGGTAAGTGGAGCCTTGAGTCCAGCACCTATTATGGGTAGAAGTAGGAACAGCTTTTTTGTCTTTGCGTGTGGTAACCCATGAAGCTAATAGATAAGGTCCTTGCAGATCATGCATCCTATGCTAAGGTAGAGCAAGCCACATGTTTACCCACAATAGCATATAACCTAATAAATAAGTGAACAGTTAATATAGATGCCTGCTACTGCCACCATGATGTTATGAATGTCACATGGAGAGTTATACGCTCCAAGAAATCAGTTTCTAAATGTGTGAGAGAACATTTTTTTCTGTAACCTCTAGGGGTCTATTACAATGTCTGTAGAGGAGACTTGGAAGATTTGCCTACCCTCTCCTCTTAGGACCACATAACATTGCTTCTGTAGTTCCTTCTTCTTGTCACTTCTCAACCCAGAATAGAGCAGTGGCTTTCCCAGATTCCATATCTTCACACTTCATCCCTTCACCACATAAAATAGTCTGTTGCTCTGTAAGGAGTTAGTGGTAACAGGTGAGATCGGTCCTTCTGGTTTTGAAGGCAAGTCATCATCATGAGGCATAAATAGGCCATGGTAGAGCCAGGTAAATAGATTGGTTCAGTCAAATCTTGAGCAGACAAGTTTGTTCTTCCAGCAGTTCCGTTTTGGTTTTTCCCAAGAATGTCTCCAATGTTTCCCTTCCCTTCTGTGGTAGTTTGAATGTAATGGGTCCCATAATCCCTTAAGGAGTGGCACTCTTAGGAGGTGTGGCTGTGTTGGAGTGAGTAAGGCCTTGTTGGAGGAAGTGTATGGGGGGAGACTTTGAGATTTCCTATGCTCAGGTTACCACCCAGTATGTCAGTCGACTTCCTGTTGCCTGCAAGGTGTAGCGCTCTCTGCTCCAGCACATCTGCCTGCATGCTGCATGATTCCCATCAGGATGCTAATGGACTGAACCTCTGAAACTGGAAGGTGCCACCACAATGAAATGTTTTCTTTATAAGAGTTGCCGTGGTCACAGTATCTCTTCAGAGCAATAGAAACCCTAAGACTCCTTCTCTCATTGCTCTGATCTGAGGAAAGGAGCTTAGCGTCCTGCAGTCAAAGTCCTTCAAAACTCCTTCTTCGCCCCATGTGTTTATGCTGGTTGCTTTTTGTTTGCCTGTTTGGGGTGAGTTGGTTTGGTTATTCTAAAGAGCAGGAATTATGTCTCTCTCACTTACTGGGGTTAGGTACCAGCCGCACATTTGACATTATGCATTAATTCTGTGCTCCCTCACATCATCCCATCTTTCTTCACTTTCCTGTGCCATTTGCATTTTTTGATATACTCATAATAATCTCAGTTGACATTTGAAAGATGGAAGCAAATGTGACTTCAAAGCCTCCTTGGTGCAGATGAAATGATGATATAATACAGATTTTCAGTGCTTTTCTGGAGAAGTCAGGGCTCTTTGTAGGCATTAACTCATTCGTCTTCACCTTTCCAGTATGAGAAATAACTGCAGTAGATATTATTGGCATCTTCTAAATGGATGCTGAGATCGCCTGGGGATTTTTTCCCTCAAAAATCATGGAATATTAGAGTAGTAGAATGGAAGTTCAGTTCTCTATTCTCCAGGGTGGCACTGAGGCCCAGCCACACAGAATGACTCGCGCTGTTCTCCAGCCTGAAATGAGGACCTGGTCCTGGACCTGGATGTCATCCTTGAATATGCTCACAATTCTCATACTTGTGTGGATGGTTTCCAGCAGGCCAGTGTGCACAGGAGGCTGTGCTGAGGCCCAGGTGCTAAGCTCAGGAGTGCAGCCTGTGTATCATGTGGGTCAGCGCTCTCTCTGCATACACATGTAAAGCTCATACTAGCCTTTCACAGGGAAGTTGTCCAGGCAGTTTTATACAGTTTACCCCAAATCAGTAATGCAAACTGGTCACATTTTATGGATGTGGACTGTCCTTTTTGTCTCATAGACCCTGTGGGCTTTTCTTTATTTCTTCAAGGAGCTCTGATTAACCGCCAGAGAGGCTGACCTGAATAGAATACACTATTAATATAACATATTGGGGAATGTGTTTCAACAAAGAAACAGGTTTTCTTGCTTATTTTAGGCAGATCTAAACATTTGAAAGTACTGATCTTGGAAGACGGTTCCAAACTAGAATACTTAGTTTTAATTCCTCCAAGTTGCAGAACTCTTCTGTTCTAATTGTGTTTTTTGATAGCAGGCTGTGTGGAAGTAAAAAAGTAAAAATTGAAAAATAAAATAATATAATATTAAAAGGGAAGAAAATAAGGGAGCATCTGAAGCCCCCAGGCATCTTCCAGGCCTCATCCAAGGGTGTATAGATGTGTGACTGCTGAGTCCGGAGATGAAGGGAGGGCTGTGTGACTGCTGAGAGGGGAGGATATGTCTTCCTTGCTTTCATGCATTTCATGATTCCTCCTTAGGCTACAAAAGGGCAGAGTGCTCACCTCAGGAAGTGTCCACTGGTCAGGGTTTAGGGCGATAAATTTCAGAAGGAAAGCCCAATGTGACTATTACCAGAGGCATGCGTTAAGAACAAGTTTCACTCACCATTGTCCCAGCGTAGGGAGTTCTGGATAACACAGGTTCATTTCCAGGCCCTTTACATCCAAGCGTGAGCAGAGGCTGCCCTTGGACGGCTTCTGTGTGCTGACAACAGGACCCATTGCCTCATCTCAGGCTGTGTGCTCGCTCTTCTCAACTTTCTATAAGATGCCAAATCTCAAGTCCACAACCTCTGTCTGGATCTGATGAATTTTTCTTCTATTCAGATTGGTCTTATTTTTTTTTTAAGATTTATTTATTTATTATGTATACAGTGTTCTGCCTGCATGTATGTCTGCAGGCCAGAAGAGGGCACCAGATCTCATTACAGATGGTTGTGAGCCACCATGTGGTTACTGGGAATTGAACTCAGGACCTCTGGAGGAGCAGTCAGTGCTCTTAACCTCTGAGCCATCTCTCCAGCCCCCAGATTGGTCTTAATGCAAACCAGTGAACATTTCACAGACATGGCACTGACTGAGCTCAGAGGGAAACAGGTGAAGAGAAGGCAGTGCTTCCCTGGAGCTCGCTGGCGTTCCCTCCAGCCTTTTCCTGAGGACTATCACATCTTCCCACATGACTGGAGTTCTGTTCCCCACTACCCTAAAGTATGTATAGCACTGACAGGACAGCACCCAGACCATGCAGTTTCCAGTTGTCTAATTGCTTTTTCCAAGTTTTTGAAATATGAGACCTACTTTTTAAAAGTCATGCATTGTCTGTAATTGGCATGCCTGTTTACTCTCTCAACCAGAGAAGTCCCTCCACTAATTTGGGGGTTCATGACACTGACTATTTTGAGGCATCCTAGCAGGTAATTTCTTCACCCCATGATCAGTATTTATCTGTTTCATTGTCTGATTTTAGATTCAGGTCAAGCAGTTTGGAGCAAAAGCAATACCTACATGGAACTGCATCCCTCCTTAGCATCAGCTCAGGAGGCACGTGGCCACTGTTTGTCCTTTCTTACTGATGCTGCTTGATCATTGATCATCTGCCTGAGATGTGAAAGTGCCCAGATCTGACTATTCCCTTTGTTCTTCTGAAATTGAAAACAACATGGGAGTGGCACTTTGATTCTGTGTGATCAGCCGCTCCCCTGCATCATTTCAGCTGGTGATTTAGCACTAATGGCTTCTGCCTGACCCAGTTATTATAGTGCTTGCTGCAGAATAGTGACTTTCTGTCATTCCTTAGAGTTGACACTCTTCTCTAAAGAAATGTTCTTCTCCCCTTCTGCCTTTGGGGATTCTTTTTGTTATGAAATGCATTGTAATGCATTTTCCTCAGTAGTCTTCTCTATCTCAAATTGTCCCAGCAACTCTGTCCTTTTGGCATGTCTAAATGGGTTTTGGATCATTTTCTTATTTTTGCAGCAGCATGTTTCAGGCTCACCAGGTACTTTTTCTGCCCTAAACTAGGATTTTAAATAGTCAGCTTCTAATACAAAGTATGTTCTAGAGAAGGAACCAAGTCATTTTCAACCAGACAGAGAACTATTAATTCAGTCACTGTAAGGTGAAGAATGGGAGAGTGATACAGACTAGGAAAGGAGCTACGAGTTCAGACTGTATGGATCCAGTTTTCAGAGAAAAGGCTAGATTTGTTCCTGGAGAGAACAAAAACTGTTCCATGAAAACGGGAAATTCATGACTTATTGAACGACTACAGAGCTGCACAGAATGGCTGGTAAGTAGGTAAGAAGTAGCCAGGTGATAGGGAGTCCTAACCGCTATGCCAACATATGTGGATAGGTCCAGGGGGTATGTTGCTTCGTTTTCATTTGATAGTTACCCCATTGCCAGTTAGGGTCCATCATTAGTTATTCTTTCCCGTAGGAGTGGCATGATTAGAGGTGAGGTACAAGGATAAGAAGGAGAGGCAGTGGTTTTTAGGAATATAAGCAGATTATCTGCCACAAGCTCAGGCAGTGCGCGACTGTTTTATCAGCCTTACCAGATGCAGGGTATGTCCTCTTGAAACTTTTAGATTTGGTTTGCTTAAAGTTTTACTTTTCAGTAGTCTTCCTACATTTCCTGTAGGTATTCAGTAGTCTTCCTACATTTTCTTGTAGGTATTCCTAAAGGGCAGTGAACTCAGCCCTCGGGAATGAACATGTTGAGAGTCAAGTATCTGTTGACCTATTCATAAGGCTTAATCATCTGAAATAACTTAACTTACACCGAGTGTCATGTGCTTTTAATAACCTGCCATGTGAGCCTGAATATTTATGTGTGGAATGATAATCAAACCAAGAGACACTATTCCCTGGTATGACAGATGACTGCATCCCTCCTGTCTTGTCACTTTTACTAACACATGAGAACCTTAGATGCAGAGACATTTGATCCCTGGTAACTGCTGCATTCAAACTCTAAGAAATGCCATTATCCCTCCATGCTGGCTGGTCTCAGGACTACCATGAGTACCATATAGTGAAGGTTTTCAAGCCCCTTCTGTAAGATGGCACAGTATTTGCACACTATCTATACATACCCTTCATACACTTTAAGTAAGCTAGACTCTTCACAACAAGGTATCGATTGCTTGTCATGTCTTTTATAATGTAAATGCAATGTAAATAGGTTATATACTGTACTCTTCAAGAAATAATTGTAAGAAAAAATGGTCTATATATGTCCAGGACAGACACAGATGTCTTTTCCCATATATATCAACCCACAGATGTAGGCCTTATGTATTTAGAAGACTGTATCTAGAAAACAAACAAAGGCATACATATACATGACCAAGGTAGCACCCAAAATAATTTTAAGTATTTAACAGAAACTAGCTTAGAAAAGATGTGAGTTTACTTCATTCTACTCAGCCAGCTAGATGGTAATCACTTGCACGAAGGCATTTGATAACTGCTTAAATCAGTATGTCTCTCTCTTCTGATTTTTAAGAGGCAATCCTAACATGTTCTTTCAGTAGAATAGCCAGAGAAAACAAAATGACGAGAACTTTTCCTGAGTACTTATTTTATGTTAGAAATCAGATCCTGTATTCTATATACCATGCCTGTGAAGTAGGGATTATTATTCACATTCTGCAGTAAAGGAAACTGAGACCACAGTAAATAACTCAGTTCACTGAGTTAGTGAATGAGAGAGCTGAGCTCTGTTTGAACTTGGGTCTACCCTTCTGTCCTCCCCATGAAGGGCCCATTATTTTGACAGAAAGATGCTTTTTCTCTCTCTACAAGCTCCTGGTTCTCATCCTTACCCCTGGAGAACCTGGGACAGAAGGTGAAAATGCCTATACAATACGAAAGCCAAAAGTTAGGCTCTGGCTCTACCAATGCCCTAACATACCTCCTGTGAAATTTCACCGGAATAGGAACTCAACCAGTCCTTGTTGTCAGGCCTGCCAAACAACCTGTCATCAGTACAGATGAGGACTATAGCTTGAAAAGAATAGAAGAGATGGAAGATTTACATTTAGACAAAGACCAAGCCTAGGTCCTGTGGTTTCTAGTAATCCTGTTGTGTATTTGATTCTTGTCCTTCGTTAAAAGCAGGACTTCATCTGAATGACTGGTTGACTACAGCAGCTGTATGTGGCTCACTGTACTCTGCAGTCCAGAGAGAGAACTATCTGAACTTGAGTCTCAACTATCTAAAAGCTCAGCCCTGTTCTAGACAAGTTCTCCAGTGTGAAAAGAAGAAAGTGGTTTTTCTCCAGTATAGATGAAGCTTGCTCCTTCTGCCAGTGTCTTTTTCAGGGTGAGCACCCCTAATCTAAAGATCCAGAGTGCTCCATAATATAAAACTTGTTGTCTGCACACAGGACACCATCAGTGAACAATCTCACGCCTGTCCTTGTGTGACAGGCAACAGTCAAAACACAATCACTAAATAAGAAACAAAGTTAACATTAGCTTGCATGTACACAGTGTTAATGACTTGAGCTCTGTCCTCAATGTAACATTATATATTCAAATACTCTGAATCTGTAACATTTATAATGTCATGTGTCATAGATAAGGGATGTGTTCCACCTCTTCTTTATTCCTAGGTTGGCCCTCAGATATTTGGGGATAAGGGGACTCTAGTCATAACCCAAAGGTCTTTCAAATTTTTCTGTGAAGATTTTATTGTGGTATTCAAAACTGTGGTTTTCTTAAAATGACAGTAAATTTGTTGGGTTTTTTTTTAGTTCTTATTAATTTATATTAATAATACATAATGATGTGTTTCATGATGGCATTGCTACATGGTTATAATTTATTTTGATTATACTCTCTCATTACCTTTTCTTAATCCCCTCTAACTCCCCCTGCTCCCCTTCCTCTTCCCAGTTCATCCCTTTCTACTTTCCTGTCTTTTGTGAGTGTGTGTGTGTGTGTGTGTGTGTGTGTGTGTGTGTGTGTTGAATTTTATTAGGTTGTTGACATGGCCATGGTGAGATATAATCTACAGAAGGCTGGTGTAGTCATTTCTATAAAATAATCACTCAGAGGCTTAATATTAATTATAAACTGTTTGTTCTGTGGCTCAGGCTTATTGCTAGCTAGCTATTACATCTTAAATTAACCTATTTCTATTCATCTTTGTATCGCCACATGTCTCATGTTCTATTACATCTTGCTCCCCTGGCAGCTCGCAGCATCTCCCCTGACTCCACCTTTCTTTCCTGCCTGTCTATAACCTGTCTTGCCATAGGCCAATGCAGCTTCTTTATTAACCAATGGTAGCAACACATATTCATAGCATACAGAAAGACCATCCCACAGCACTTCCCTTTTTCTATCTAATCAAAAAGGAAGGTTTTAACTTTAACATAGTAAAATTACATATAACAAAACAGTTACAATATCTAGCCTATTTGTATTTGGCAAAATTAAAGAAAATATTCTATTATCTATCTTATATTTGTGAGTCTAAAGTTTCATATCTAATTTACCTTTTATCATAACCAAGGAAAACTATAATTATATAACTATTTAGTCTTCAATTCCATCAAAGACCCCAGAAGGATATAATATTATCTGAGTAAACAGGAAGTGCATTGCAAGCAACTTCCAAAGAAATGACAGTGACATCTGGCTGCCTGGACAGTTACCCAAAGTTCCTGTGTAGCATTGGGCATCTATCTTCAGCCTGCAGGCCTGGAGTCTCTGGCATACTTTTCAGTGAAGCAGGAAATTTGAAGGACTGTTCTGCCTATTGGCAAAGTTCATCAGTTGTTTCCTCTGTGTCCTGAAAAATGTCTGACAGTTTCTTCTGTGAAACAGGAACCTGAAGGACCATCTCACCTTGTTTTGGCAAAGTTTAGTGGTCACTTTCCTATGGCCCTGCATGTCTAGTTTATACACCATATTGTCAAGCAGTCCAGGCAAGAGCAGTTTCCTGCCAAAATGGCTAGCCTTTTCCACATTGTAAGCAAACTCCATAATAAATTTCCTTGATACCCATCATCCTCTTTGAAGTAATTGGTGCTGACAGGAGCAGATGTGTCTCACTGTCCAGAAAAGTCTAAGCTCTTAAAACATTTTAAATGCCATATTCTATAGGTCTTTGAAGATTATCTATCTAATTGAAATATATCTTTGTATACCTAAAAAACAACTAACATGACTATAAGTTTGATTATCATAGATGACTATTAATCTGTATTTCTTAATGCTGTATTACAATTTTAAATGAGTTGCATAAACTTAATACCTTAAACAAGAGTAGAAATAAACATATAGTATAACAAAATTGACCGTAAAATTGTATTAATAAACCCAAATCCATACCAATGTAAAGTATTTTGAGATTAACAGTTGTTTTTTTGTATTAAAGTAGATTCAATAATCTGCCTTTTTCACCATTTCTATATCACATCCCCCTTTAAATATAAACATTTATAAACAATATTTTTGGAATTTAGGCATAGCTTTCTATACTACTTCCTGCTAATTGGGGGCACTGACAATCATATGGGGATCCTGAGAAAATTTAGGATTATGGTCAAGCTTGACTGGAGTAGTCTGTGAGGCTGCATCATCTCAGCCAGTTGCTTTGAAGCTGTTCTGGATGTTGGATCATCTGGGCCATTGCTCCCATTGGAGACCTATGGTGACATATTGAGTCCCCCAATATACTGTGTCCCCCAATAAAATTTATCTGAGGATCAGAGGAAAAAGCCAACCACTATAGTAAACATAGAAGTCAGGCAATGGTAGCACATGCCTTTAAT
The DNA here is from genome assembly GCA_902168405.1 of Peromyscus aztecus. Lineage (NCBI taxonomy): Eukaryota > Metazoa > Chordata > Mammalia > Rodentia > Cricetidae > Peromyscus > Peromyscus aztecus. The sequence goes on along the minus strand of CABHPQ010162041.1, from coordinate 30,097 downwards.
CCTGTCACTCAGGAGGCAGGAATCTGTCTGGATCTCTGTGAGTTTAAGACCACACTGGGGACAGAGCCAGGCATGGTGGCACATGCCTTAAATTCCAACAATAGTTAACCATGGAGTTTTGAAGGTCTGTACAGACAGACAGGAAGTGACAGAGCTGGGCAGGAAGAGGAAGTGGTGTAGCTGGACGGAGACAGCAAATGATGTAGCAGAACAGAAAGGCATATAGGCATGGGTATACAGGAAGTAGGTCTCTCTCTTTGGAGACTAAGGTGTTGGTGAGGTAAGGTTAGCTTGTGGCTTTTCCTATTCCTCTGAACTCTCAGGTTTTCACCCCTATATCTGACTCCACGGTTTTTATTTAATAAGACTGTTTAGCAATTCATCTACAGAGACTTCTTGGGAGTGAGTCTTCCTTGATGGAACCATATTAACCTAGAAGGAATCTTCAGCTTCTCATCTTCTGTGGGAACAAAAGCAGAACCTCTTTTCTAAAGCAACATATCCTTAGACCCAAATTTTGAAGTCAAGATGCCTTTAAAATATATATGTATGTTGGTTTAGCTTAGCAGCCCCCACAATCAAATGTCTCTCTGCAGTTTAAAAAAAAAATCCCAAATACAACACAAGATACAGTGTCCAGACTCTCTGTGTATTTTCCATCTTTATGTGGCTTTTTTTTTAAATTACTCTAGTTCTTTTTTAAGGACTTCCTCTATCCTTTTCTTTTCTCAACCAAGCCTACATATATTTTTAAACACACTGTAACCCATTTAGAAGTTTTTTCCATCTGAATATGTTTTATTTTGTATCTGTAATAGTTTTCTTTTTTAATTTATTTATTTTATTAAGAAATTTATTCATTTTACATACCAACCACAGATCCCCCTCTCATCCCTCCTCCTGCTCCCCCCAGCCTTCCCCCGCCATCCCACCCTCATCCCCCTCCTCAGAAAAGGTAAGACCTCCCATGGGAAGTCAGCAAAGCCTGGTTCATTCAGTTGAGGCAGATCCAAGCCCTTCCCATCTGCATCAAGTCTGTGCAAGGTGTCCCACCATAGATAATGCACTCCAAAAAGCCAGCTTATGCACCAGGGATAGAACCTGATTCTACTGCCAGGGGCCCCATAAACAGTCCAAGCCACACAACTGTCTTGCTTATGCTCATGAACTTTAGACCAACAGCTGTGGAGCCTGCATAGGACTGTAATCATTTTCTGACCATTGCTTTAAACTGCAGCATGATAAGGACCAAGTGATGGCCCTGGCTTCTTGCTCCGCCCCCGCTTGGCTTTTCAACATGGTGCAGGTACCAACAAGTCATGCTTACCTCTCCAATTCTGGGAAGCAGTATTAAGCAGCATGCTTGTGTTTTTAAGCCCATGGCTATGCTCTCAAGCCTGCAGGCAGCAGCTAGGAGAAGCCTCTTTGTATCACAGCCCATGAGAGACCACAGGAGTCCACCATGTTGCCACTGCAGCCCGCCATAGCCAGGGGAAGGGTCTCTGTACCACAGGCCGTAATGAGACCTGAACCAGGAAGCTGTTCTGGGCTCCATTTTAGCACCTTTCTTTTTTTTTAAGCTCTCAGGTTTTATGTGGAAATTCTTAACAAAGGTCTGGGCGCCAATTGTAGACTAAAGTCCCACCCAGTCCCTCCCAGACAGGCTAGGCTCCATACTAGTGACTGCATTATTGAAGAAAATGTCTCCCTATCCCAATCAAGGTTAAATCCTCAGGAAGGGGTAGGGCCTCATGAGCACCTCCCCTGTCTGTGGTTTAAGTGTTGATGGACCCAAATTTGTGCAGTCTTTGCAAGTCATGTGTTAAAGAGAGAAGTGGCCATACCATGCCCAGAAGACACAGTCCCACAACAACTACACTCTTCATCCTCCAGCTCTGGCTTTCTTCCTGCCCCTTCTTCCGTGAAGTTCCCTGAGCCTTGGAGGGGCTGACATAGATGCCCCATCACAGGCTGAGCGTTCAACCATCGACCCATTCTCAGCACACTGACCAATTGTAAGCCTCTGCAGTAACCACCACCCATTACAAAAAGGAAGCTCTGTGACCAAAGAAGACAACAACACTAATCTATAGGCTCAGACTAAGTATTGAGAAGGCAATTTGACATGCACAGTATGTTCACTTAGCAATACAGTAGCAGTAGGTCCCACTCAGGCCTATGGCCTTATAAGTTTAAATGGACTGTTCTATGTTTCAGATTATTCATTTTAGTTTCTACTCTCAGTTTACTTTCTGTAAACTGGGAGATTATCAAACATACTTGCTGCTGTTAATTAGCTGTTGGTGCAATAGCAAATATAGAATAAAACCTAATTTATAGTTACCTTGTTCACTAAAATGTTTTCTGAAAAGATTTTGTGCCTGTGTGTCCTGCCCAACATAGCCATTTCAGTTCTTTGCTCATTTGAAAACTAATTCAAATGCATCATACCTTAGAAAAATAAAGGTGTATGATGTGGTTTCCTACCTCTGAAAGCCTAGAATTCTTAGCCCTTGGAAAATCAGAAAGGAATTAATGCACCGCTTTCAACCACAGCAACAGTTCTATACTGTTAGCCTTTGAGCTCAGTTAAAACTAGGATTGGTTTCCAGACTTTCAACACATTGTGTCAGGTTCAGGTGACTGTGTGACGTGGGTCTTCACTCTAGAGATTCCTCTCTGAAATTAGCAGCACTTCTAAGGCACCCTCTTTTGCCCTTGTGATTAACTAAATGACATCAAAAGTCCACACTGCCCCCAAAACAAAGATTATAAAGCTATGTACCCCTAGTTCTGAGATGAGTCTAAGGAAGCCACTGGTGGGAGGACAGTCTTAGATAAAGCAAGATATCATCTAGAGTTAGCAAGCTGACTGGTATAAACTCCAGCGTGACCCCCACCCAAACTCCACTGTCCGCATCATGTAACAGTGTCTGGATCTGCAAACACTGATGTGTATATCCCCTTCATTTAGAAACCGTATGTCTCAAAGTTGCAGTTCTGGAGACAGGAGCTTCTTACAGTACACTGCATATTACAGTAGTGTTCATAGGAAAGTCACTCTGCATTCCTAGATAGTTCTATTTTATGGCTTCTTGTTTGCATTAGTAAAGACGTTGACAACCACAAAACGCAAATAACATAAATTTTAATTAAAAAAAAAAAAAACATGTGCAGTGGTAATGCTTCCTCTATATTGACTTGCAATGCTGTTACTGGGAATTTCAATTGCATTTTCAAGATATCCTAAGGAAGACAGCAGGCCCCCTCTAGTGGAGAGTGAGCCTTATAACTGAACTACTTCCCTCAAGCATGAACTACTTAGATTCTGAAAGAAAGGGCAGTTTCTGCTTCACATTGGTTTATGTTTCTCATCACATTTTAACCAAGAAAATCCTGTTAGTCAAAGGATATTTGCAGGGGAGTCATTTTAAGTTGCATTGGTGAAACGAAGTGTTCTGAGTAAGCAAGGCAGAAGGTGCTGACTCGTGCCAAGGTGCTAACTTGTCAAGAAGTAAAATACATATTTACGTGTGTGTACCTGTGAGATGTATAAATATACTGTGGTAGTTTGAATGTAACTGGCCCCCATCAGCTCATAGGGGGTGGTACTATTAGGAAGTGTGGCTTTGTTGGAGTAGGTGTGGCCTTGCTGGAGGAAGTGTGTCACTGTGGAGGTGGGTCTTGAGGTCTAAAGCCATACGCAGTGTGTCAGTTCACACTTCATGTTGCCTGAAAAAGATGTAGGAATCTCAGCTCCCTCTCCAGCACCATGTCTGCCTGCATGCTGCCATGTCCCACCATGATAATAATAGACTAAACCTCTGAACTGTAAGCCATCCCAATTAAATGTTTTCCTTTACAAGAGGTGCCATGGTCATGGTGTCTGTTCACAGCAATAGAAAGCCTAAATAAGATATATACAAACTTTTTAACTATATAAGTCAAACTTACACTTTCACTCCAATAGTTAAGTAGCTTGAAGGATAGTCTTATCTCTTGCCTTCATCTTGAGCTAAGTCTGTAACTTACATTGCACGTCTGAAAGTCAGCTTTGACCTTTGTGTTCCCATTAACTTTCCAGAACATAAGCCATGCTCACCACGGCTTCTTTATGAGTCAAGAATAATGACCCAAACTCCATGCTTTTTTAGGTGTCTAGTTTTCTGTCCCCATATGATTTGTACTGTGCCTTATAGAGTTTAATGGTTTTATAAAAAGTTATTTCTGTACCATCAAAAAATAAAACTTACCCAGGCAAGCAAGAAAGTAAATGGCACATTACAGATAAGTGTTTTGGGTTTAGAATTAGTAAAGAAAAGTGGGGAGGCTAATCAATCCATTATCTATAATAAGGTATAGCCCAAATGGTGAATGATACAATGACAATGGGTAGAGAACATTGTAGACACACTTGGTTTTAAAACCCTACATCATGTGTTTCCTCCACTCTGCTTTTGTATAACATCTATCAAAGAATATGCTCAACTGTGTCATTATAGCTGTTGATGAACTTGGTCTACACTGTGAAAAGTTTTTTTCATTAATCTGTTTCTCTTTTTTCCCACAGCAAATGATGTGCTTGCCTTTGGAACACTGGTCAGTACTTCTAACACCTACGATGGGTCTGGGGTCGTGACTGTGGAAACTGATCACCCGCTTCTCTGGACCATGGCCATCAAAAGCTAACCTAGAGTGTGGTGTCCATCATGTGCCTCTGCCTTCCCTTATCTGCCCAGTGGCTCTTGGTCACCATGAACAATCACCTAGGTGTGCAGAAATCTAAACTTCTCCATAGGAAGCCCTGGGCTCTCAAGATGTTGGGGATTAGGGTACAACTGAGGAGAGGAGTGCTTGCTACACAGGGGCAAGGTTCGACCCTGAACACCACAAAATAGAGATGTTGGTGTTTAAACATTCTAGTCATGCTATAAATGATATCTCAATTTTATATTGAGGGAAAATTATGTTCTATCAAAGTAAATAAGCTTTATTATACTCCATTGAAAAAGCTAATGTAGATCATTACATTATATAATTCAGTTCTGATCATTGTAATTAATAAGTCCATTTACCTTAAAATTCTTTTTAATTTCGAAGCACCAAAAACGGTTGTCAGTGTTGCCTTGGAGTCTAGCACTTCCCTAAATGCCTGCCAACAAGGGCTGCCTACCTCTGAGTATCTCCTCCTAGTATTGGATTCCTCTCTATAATGTATATTATCTTCCAGAGTGCTGTAATAGAATGGCACCATTTCACTTTGACATGATATTTTAAAAGATAAGAATCATTGACTTAATTGTTAGATTTGAAAGCAAGCAGTTACATGGGCTATGAGTAAATGAGAAGTGGTAATTCATGATTCCCTCATACATTAACCCCTCAAAACTTAAAAGTAATCACTCTGAGCTTAGAAATGCAGAGATCCTTATGAAAATCATGACAAACCCAAAAGGTCTGTGTAGAGGATTGTTAATCCTAAAAATTCAGTCACTTTTAACATACCTCACACTAAAAAAAAATGGACTATTAATTTGTGAACCATACATTTCCTGACATCAGCAGAAAATGAGTGTAGCTATGGAGATAAATGAGCACAGCCTGCTGAGGAAGTCATCCCAGCCCATCACGTACCTGGTTCCTGAACCCCGCCTAGCTGTAGAGTGGAAGGGTTGTAATCATTGCGTGGGAAAGAACCACAGAGCCAAACTCTAATGCTAACATGTTGCATTTGGAGAACAGATAATACTAACTTAGCATATGCTTGCTGGTACATTAAAATGTACTCATGTTTCTTTCGTGCTAGCCCCTACTCATCTTCCTCTCCTCTCCTAGCCCATTGGTTAAACTACATCTTGCCAAACAACCCATGACTTGAGGGCAGCCTGCCCACCATGTTCCATTAACCATACTCTGTCACTGTCTCCCTGGTGCTACAATAGTATGAGGCTTAAAACACACAGAGAAGGAAAAGAGATCAGCTGAACCAATGCCAAGTTCTGGACAGAAATTGTTAGAATTATTGTTATTATTTATGCAAATATGATACTGAAATCTGGATGTCAAATAAAAAGTTATTAAAGTGCATGTCTATAGTGGTTTTCTAAGAAAATGTTCAATTTTATCACTTGTATTTCATTATGACCCATCTCTCATAATCAGTGTTTCTGCTCAAAGGGTTAACTAAAGATGCATAATTCATAATGAAATCTCACATCTGATTTCAAACAGCAATCCAGTCACATTAAGTTCTCCCTCTACCCTTTCCCCATGGACATTACTCTCTAGACGACCTGAACCAGTGATTTTTATTCCATTGTTTTGGAGCCCTCTGGCTTTCTCTATAAAAATAAGAATTGCTTGTCTTACCTAGCCACTTTGTAGGAATTAGAAAAGACAAAAATGAAGACAACTTGCAGTATGGCTGCTGGAGAAAAGGAGCCAGTAGTGAACCGTGTATCTTCTGTGGTAGAGAAAAGGAAGAGAACTGGTAGAGAAAGACGTCTGAGGAGCAGGAAGAGATGAGATGGGACAGTTGAAGATCACATTGGTGCCAAGGTGACAGGCCCATGACTAGGACCTTCTGCATCCTCTCAATACAAATGCAGAGCTCAGAGGTCCCATGCATCCCTTTCCTTCCCAACAGACAGATGCTATTCTGCCAGGAGAGAGAAGCAGCCAAGCTCCTCCAGTGATTCAGCAAGACCTCCAACTGCTGCCACGAACACTACTTGCCACAAATGAAATTAGAAGAAGAGACAGAGTCAAAATTAGGCTGCAGCCTCTTCTTTACCACCACTCTCTACTCCATGCAAAGTAGAGGTCAGCCATGTCTCCATCTTCCAGTTTGTAGACTGCTGTATGTTCAAAATGAGAAGTGTACTCATTACATGCAAAAGACATGTGTCCATTTAAAAAATTTACTGTTAATGCGTGTCTTATTTAACCTGCAAGCGTGTGTGTGTGTGCTTTAATGAAGCTTGGTAAACATGTAAACACTAAAGTGAGTGGGGTATAGATACTTAACCCAGACTATCACCTGTGAATCATGCCAGAAACATCAGATGACCACCTCAGGATTCTCTCAAAGCAAAGACCACCATCCCCAGGTCCTGATGATAGCTGAAGAACTGCTTGCTGATGTTATAACTACCTCTGCTTGTTCCTTGAAACTACATAAGGGCAGTCTTCCTCTTTATGTGCTATCTGACTCATCCAGACAAATTTTTTGCCTATTTTTTTTAGCAGCAATATGAGCTGCAGATGATGAGGGCTGAGATATGTGGCTGAAAGTCAACCCTCTAAGGAATTCCC
>CABHPQ010162041.1:0-22773 GCA_902168405.1 Peromyscus aztecus | reverse complement strand
TGACTATGAGATGTTAGAGGGGAGTCGGGTGGACTCCGATATGGGTCTGACAGAAATATTCTGGGGAAAGGACAGAGCAGTTTTCACTGGGGTTGAAAACTAGGACTTCTACTCACAGAGAACAAGGAGGAGGCACACATTGCTTGGGTGTTTTTGAAGCTACAATGCTGAGTTCACCTCACGCGTCTATGTGTGGAGTGCACCTCTCATCATCTACCCCTGTGTGAGCCAGCCTTGCTTACTCCTCCTGGTTACAGTCACAGCTCCCTGCACAAGACGTGAACTGTTGAAACAGAGCGACACATAGATGGGATGTGATTGAGACTGGTGGCATGCACCAGGTCAGCCAAGGCACTGTGATTATTATGGTCTCAATGGTGACTTTCAAACTGTGTTTACCATGACCCACAAAGAATATTTACCTTATGACCCAGTCTGTAGAGAAACACACACACACACACACACACACACACACACACACACACACACACACACACACACACTGAAACATGCAATATGTTCTACTTTTACCTTAAATTGAAAAGAAAGTGCCTTTGAAAAGCATACCTCAGAAAAGAGCAAAATGCATAAAGTTGCTTTTAAAAACATAAGAGTCTTACACTGAGATTACACTAATTTCTTAACTTTATGATATTGATGTCACTTTCAAAATATATTTCTCTGTACAGATTAAAATTTAAGCCACAAGGCCTGTTCCTTCCTAGGGAGTGCTTGTATAAGGGCTGGACAATAACTGGCAGGTGTAGGTAGCACAAGTTTGCCCTTCCTTGCCCATAGCAGATTTCACTCATCAGTCATAATTTTTTTTTTCTGGTGAGCTCCAGGCAAAGCCTCCAAATCCATCTCAAAACAGTTATCCAAGCAGATGTGATCGCTGACGCTCCACTGGCTCAGAGCTAATGTGTTATTTTCCCACTGTATACAAAACCACTCTGCTGACAGCCCAGGAAAGAGGCCGTGGAAACATCACTCTTGCTCACAGCTAATGGGTAAATAAACACATCCAAGGACTCGTTCCCTGGGTGCTAGAAGCAATGGCTTTGTGCACAGCAAAATAAGAGCGAGGTCCACCCCTGAAAATAACTTGGAAAACATGAAGTGGACCCTGTGCTCGTGCATAGTTGAGAATGAAGTCTTCGGAACAGGATGCTTCTCACTGAAAGCCAAAATCTCAAAGACACAGCACTGACAGAATCCATCCAGATATGGAACAGGATTTTGATATAGAACTTAAAAATTATAACTTGTACCTTAGCAACTACTTAATTTAGAAACATCTCTTAAAATCTAAAGACTGAATATTTACTAGACAGGGTACTTGGGGGAAAGGACAAAAATAAAAAATTATAAAATTCTGTAATAGAACAGTGTTCCATCTGAATAATTAATTTCATGCCGAGCTGTTTAATGTTATGAATCCTTCCTAGACTATAAACCCCTGTGGACATGCACATCTGTCTTCCTTGTCATCTGCCATCGCCTGCCCCTAGAACAGGACGTGTCTGCTGCAGGAGTTCAGGGGAGACATGTAATATGCTGCTGGACTAGCAGACCTCCCCTCGCACCACACTGAGGGAACACATGTATTTCCCAGCCTCAAGCAACCACTCTTCTTTGCCTTCTGTGGTCTTGAGCTGGCTACGCTTCAGATATGTTAACATTCTCTTACATGTGTCCCTCAACCCTAAAGACATGTGTCCTGATTCTGCATTGGACAGACCTGGTAAAATCATTGTTCACTTTCCTATCTGTAGAAGGAAGCAATATTTACAAGGCCAAGGCCAGGCTCCAAGGCACCAATCCAAGGCAAATATTTTGATCAAAGTAAGAAAAAAAAACCCAGAAGGCCAAGGACTATGAAATCGCCTGAAACAGTGAGTCAAGGACAGTGAAAGACACAGCACATAATAACAGAGCTTATTGACACATGGTTTGGGTGGGAAAAAAACCAAGGAAGTGAGGGTGAAGGCTGTTGCTGACAGGTGGGAAAGGAAGGCAGAGCAACAAAGAAATTGGAAGAGGATTGGTTCAGAGTTGGAAATCTTGAATCTGAAGCTCTTCCCAGTTGGAGGTTCAAGGCAGGAGGATGGCTGTCATGAACTAAAGTAGACTAAGACAAGAACAAATACTGTTTCTGACAACTTAAGGACATGCCATTCTCTTTATTTGTATTTAAATCTACTTGTTACCCCAAATTAGGCTGAGGAAATTAGGGTGAGTATTCTAAGATCGGGAAGCAGTATATATTGTCCCCAGCTGAACTGCCCACACTAAACCTAATTATTGGTGATTTTGATTCATTGTTCTCTATTGAATAACCTATTTATAAAGAAAAATCCTATTTTAATTTAAACGAGGTGTGGTAGTGCACACCTATGATCCCAGCACTTGGAACTGGAGACAGGAGAATCAGAAGGTCAAGGCCATCCTCAGATATAAGTTAGGTCAAGGATAACTGGGCCACATAAACTGTTTTCAAAAACAAAAGAGACAAACAAACAAACAAAGCAGCAGCAAAAAGCCTGTCATAAAAAAGGATCAGTTTTATTAATGCACTCAGCAAATATTTGCAGAATGCGTGCAGACTTCTGTCTCTGTAGCCATCCTTTTACCTGTCTTTTTGCAAATTTCCCTCCTTATCCCACCACATCCTACTGGATAGATCAGACCATTTTAGTCATCTTATGGAATTTAAAAACCAGTTATATCCAACACCATGGGGCTTTCAGTACTATGCCTTTATGACCAAATATAGGGAAGGTCCTAAAAGTAAGGGATTTTTTAGAATAATGTAAAAGCTTCCGTTTTTCATTCTGTAAGAAAGACTTAAGTGCCCAATGACATTCTCCACTACAGCTACCCTATTAATTTAAGAAATCTCATTCATTCTGCCATTGGTTCCTTATTCATGAACAAAATTTCCTTGGCCCCAAATGGTCCACATACTGCTCTTTTATTTTTACTCCTTAAAATTCAGGGACACCTATGTGAATAATGAGGCAAAGAGAAATGGTGCAGAAAGTTGTTAGGATCACTTTTAGTCAGGGAATTTATTATGCATATTTTAAAATTGACCTTTTAGTTCAAGTTTTTATTCAATTCCAGTGCAAGAAATTAAGTGACAAGGTCACTGTGAATATTTGTATTCGAGTGGCAGTGAATAGTGTGATTCATGAATTAAAAAAAAAATTGGTAAGAAGCCAATAGATTCTTTTCAGACTAGCAGCAAGTAGAAGCGCAAGAATTTTTTTTTTTTTAACAAAGCTAAGCTTTTTACATCACACACACACAAAAAAAAAAAACCCTGCCCTTTGGGGAAAAAAATTTAAAAATGCCATAAATCTGAAATCTGAAATGTGTGTGTGTGTGTGTGTGTGTGTGTGTGTGTGTGTGTGTGTGTGTGTATAAATCACTTATATAACTTCTTGTCTAGACCAGGTTTGTCTAGTTGTAGTCCATGCATGTAAGTATATAAATGTTATTCATACAGATGCTGCTATCACACATTTCCATTCAGGAGTTAATAGCTTTCCACAGGTCACTGTAAGGCTCTGTCTTCTCCTTGGGTTGATATTATAAGTGCTGAACTCCATAGCATTAAAATCATATATCTCATACTCAACTCACAGAAAAAGTGAATTGACTATAAAGAATTAGAAGTTACAGAGGCCTCGAGTTACTAGAAATATTCTCACAAAAAATATCCCCATCCCAGCAGGCTCTTACAGGCTTTCAGGAGGTGTATTCCATGTTGTAGGAAAGAAAGCCCCAACAGTGTTGGTGTCTACCTATGACAGAAAGGACTTGCTACCTGGGGGCGTGGCAAATTCCCTGAACTAGCAGTATCCATTTCACTGCTGGACCAACTCTCATGAGGATCTTGCTGTGGAATAATGCTTTTGTACACTGGTTTAATAAAATGCTGATTGGCCAGTAGCCAGGCAGGAAGTATAGGTGGGATAAGCAGACAAGGAGAATTCTGAGAAGAAGGCTGAGTCAGGAGACACCAGCCCGCCGTCCAGGGAACAGCATGTAATAGTATACAGGTAAAGCCACGGAACACATTGTGACATACAGATTAACAGAAATGGTCTGAGTTTAAGTGTAAGAGCTAGTCAGTAGTAAGCCTGAGCTAATGGCTGAGCAGTTTTAATTAACATAAGCCTCTGTGTGTTTACTTGTCTGAGCAGCTGCAGGACCAGGCAGGACACAGAAAAACTTCCAACTACATAATCTAGCCTAGAATTTACTCCACACAGACCTATGCTGATTGGCTCCCCAAGAAATCCAAGAATTTTTACCACTATGAAGTCTGAGGGAATGACACCTACATGGACAACCTTCTAGTGTCTGTGCTGCCTAGATTAAAATCATTAGAAGCAATTTTACCTTTTATCTCTTACAGTTATTTTCTTATGGCTAAATTAAAATATTACTGATGTTTCATGTTCTAGTCAGGTCTCGTGATATTTGATCTATGGAAGAATACAGAAAGAATGTAGCTAAGAATGAACTCCCCTCATTACACAAAAATTCCACAGACACTAATCCTGTATCATTTCATTGTAACCATGGGTTAACTTTTAATAAAGGAGAAAAGACAGTTAAAAGAAACAGTCCAGATTAACAAACTGTTCTTAAATACAAGGTTGACTGCCAGCCATAAGGCAGACGCTGGGGTACAATGATGCCCTTGCAGGGCTCGCTTGACAGTGGGAAACAAATCAGAAAGGACTGCTGTGTTCTGGTTACTCATCCAGATGTAACTCCTCCCTGATGTTCCTCATATTCAGTTAATAGCCTGGCTTCACCATGAAAATCACAGCTGTCAAAATGATCTATATAGAGGCCCCATGTCTCTCCACCCAACACCTGGCTCCTCCTCCTCCACACTTCATCTTCCTACCTGTAACCAGAGATGAACAATCCCCATCCTCACCAAGACTGGCTCCTCCACCATGCACTGCTCCCCTCCCCCACCAGGAAGGTCCTCCTGAAGTCTCATATCTTCCATCTGAATCCTTCTCATTGCCTTACAATTACTGTCTTAAATGCATTCTTACACTCTCAGCCACCACCCAGTTTTACTATTCTTTTGTCCAGTCACTAAGATCTTTTAAGAGCCTGTCTTAGTTACTCTTCTATTGCTGTGAGTGACACCATGGCCAAGGCAACTTTTAAAACAAAGCATTTAGTCGAGGGCTTGCTCACAGTTTCGGAGAGTTAGTCCATGATCATCATGGCAGGAAGCAGGCAGGCAGGATGCTGGAGCAGGAGCTGAGAACTCCCATCCTGATCCACATGCATCTTTCTTGTTCTTGCCCCAACCGTTCAAATGCAATTGTATGCGTTCTCTCTCTCTCTCTCTCTCTCTCTCTCTCTCTCTCTCTCTCATATTCAAAGCATACTTGGACTCTCCCCACTTCTCCCCATCTCCCTCACATTCCCATGCCCCAACCCAACATTATCTCCCATCACAGTGCTCTCTTGTTTCTACCTTGTCTTCTCCAAATGTAGCCACATCCAATCAATCCCTTTCTCTACTTGAAACCCTGAAATGACTTAGAGGGAAAATACAAGTGTTTACAGTCAACTCAAAAGACCCTGGCCTCCCTAACCTCATTTTATACTCCCCCGCCCCTGCACACTGTGTTCAAGATTCCTCAGCCTTCTTGCTAGTCTTCAAATATATCCATTGTCACTCTTCCTAAGGGTTCCTGCTACAAGCCGGGATCCCAAGCTTACTTAAACAAGCATGTAGAAGTGAATTCACCCTAATGATACCAAATATAATCTGTGATTAACAAAAACTAAATATGATACAGTGACACTCTGGAGTCCCTAACAAGCCCTCCTCTACATTTATAAAACTTCCAACTAAAAATACCTCCATCTAGAACATTCCCCTAACAGGGGAATCAAATCTTTATTCAATAATTATCTGTACTAAAATCTTTCTATGCCCATTTTTCTGCAGTTCTGGCATCAAATTGATAACCTCAGGCACTTTTTAATTAGCTACCTTTAAAAAATGGTTTGCTAAATTAGTCAACTATGAAATCACCTCACCCAACCGATTAAGTTCAGATTGCATTTCAGATCCATCACCTGTTTTTACTGTATGAGCATACCGTCACTCCAGGATTGTTAATTACAGTGTTTATCTGCTTGTGTTTTCTTATGTACATAGCACAATGTGCAGCCAGCGCCAGCTGGCATGTCTCTATCCCACTGTTTGAAGTGGCCTGCAAGCCACTGGGTGACATTCCTATAGCCAGAAATAGGACTGCACTGCCTCCACTGTTTACCCAAGGGAGATAATATTTAAAGATAAGCTGCCTTCTATCCAGGCAGGTCAACTGTGCCAATGGACAGGAGAGGAGCTCTGGCTTGCCTTAGAAAAGACTCTGGTTGCCATGCTTAATTAGCTTGACAACTGTGCTGATTCATGGGAAGCCGCACCCCTCCTCAAGCCCTTCACACTCAAATAGGATTTGTGAAGCCACCACCATTTCGAAAGCATGTTCTACGACATTATTTACACCTCAGATTAAGACTCGCAGCCAGGTAGTGTTAATTCCACTTCCTAGACGTGAATACAGAACACAAGGAGGCTTAAATAACTGACATCAAGTGAATGACAGCCAGAACAGGCTCTGTGACACCTGACTGATGACAAGCCACCTCCCACCCCTCTGCTGTCACCATTGTCTCCACACAATCTCGCCTCACCTCCATCACTTCTCTCAGTAGCACTTGGGCTCAGAGGCACAGCTGTCCTTCAGGGTCCGGCACCATGTGTCCAGCTGCTGGGATACCTTCCAGGTTTTTTAATTGCTTCCCTGGGTCTTTCCTCAAGCTAATCCCACTTCATTTTCCCTAGGGTTGTCACTGGCCTTTAAGGCAGCTAATGAGAAAGTTGAGTCTCAAGGACTTCACTGATGTCTCCTGTGGCTTCTCCCTAGGAAAAAGAGTATACCAATGTGCCCCGGCCTGAACCTCTAGAGTGCAGTCTCCAGTGGCACTGATGCTGACACTGACCTGCCTATAGCCACAGAAGCCCGCCTTCCCTCTGAGGGAAAACAAAGTGGACAGTGGGATTGGCGAGGATACTGTGTGGTGGGACTCCCCGCGTAACAGAAAGATCATGGACCTCATTGGACCAATAGCTCAAGATAAGGAAGGGATGCAATTATATCCTGGATTCAGCAGAACTTAAGGACAACTCATTGGATGTTCTGTATTGCTGTATTGCTAGCCTTCTGCTCTTCTTTTATCACGTGCTTCTCGGGGTTGATAGAGGAGAATGAGGATTCCATTGCATTTGAGTTAATCCCGCCACATCTGTCCCAAGAGTAGGGTGTTTACTAGATCTTTACAGCTCCATTCCAGCTCCCACTGGCAGTAAAGATCCTTGTCATTCTGTGCTAGAATTGTTCTCCAGAACTAGGGATAGACTTACACAGTCTCAGAGCTGGGAGCAGGCCTAGAAGACCCTGAATCTGGTGCTAGAATATTTCACTAATGTCAAACCTATTTGCAAATATCAAGACTTCACATCATGCCTCACCAGAAACAGCATTACCTTTAAATTAGCCTAAGACAACAGAACCACTTCAGAATATTCTCAGATGTCCAAACCCAGAGATAACTAACTGGTCAAAACTAAGATACACATATAGTAGGATTTCTTCCACCAGGTGGCAGCCAAACCTTAGAAAAAAAATATAGTGTAAGCCGTCCACTTGTCTCCTGACAGAGAAAAATTTACTCTGTTCAGGAGGCCTACCATCTTCAAACCCTATTCAGAAAATTGTAGGGAGATGGAAATTGGGGCAGGTGGCTTTGACAGGGTGACAGGGCTGAACAGATACTCTGGCAGTCACCCTGCATCAAGTTCACCTGGCTGATAATGTTCACTGCAGTATTCGTATTGGGAAACTCAAATAGTGAAGTACTGAAGGAGTCCTGAGCACAAGTTGTCCAGGTAAGTCCCAGGCCCCTCAGAGCAATAAATCTTACATGGCCTTTCCCTGCTACTGTTCTACACCCATACAAAAACACTGTCCTTGACTGAGCTCACAGAAATAATGGGAAAAGACAGACACAATAGGAAAATAAAGCAAAAGAAACTGTCCCTATGGACGTCTCTTCTCTCCTCCCCGAGACAAAGTCCTTGAGCGAACAAAAGAAATATTAATAGCATGAGGCCAGTATATTTAATCTTTCTAAAAACCATGGCATATGATAACAAGACAAACAGTCTCATGGACCCAATAACGGCAAGAAGAGGAGAATAATAGTGGGTGGATCATAATCGTACCCTGAGATGCTGCCGTTGCTCCTCATTGGGGAAACTACATAAATTTGGTGTAGAAACAAGGGAGGAATGGAAGCGCTTCCCTTTCCATTTACTATTCTTTCTTTAAGATTTAGTGCATCTGTGTATATTTATGAATGTGTGTATGCGTTTGTGCACATGGGAGTGAACATGCCCACAGAGTCCAGACGTGGGCTTCAGATCCCCCTGGAGCTGGGGCCACTGGCAGTTGCGAGCTATCGAAATTGTACGCTGGGAACTGAACTCTGGCCTCAGTAAGAACAGTGTACTCTCTTAACCACAGAGCCATCTCTTCAGCCCCTACTTTCTGTTTTAACTAGTTTTCCTGTAATTTTTTTTTTGTCTCTTTGAATGTTCTTCATGGCTCAGTTAGCCTGCAAAAGATAACAGAAGAGGTAAGTTCTAAGTCAGCTGTAGTGTAGTATATGTGTGGCTTAGTGTGCTGGTGCATGGGGAATTTACTATCCCCACCCTTAATGGGCAGTAGGAGTAGATGTCTCCATCAAACAGCTGATCTGAGCAGATGGGGAACAGGACCACATATAAACTAGGTGAGTTGAAATACTGCTCATCACAATATTCTCGCTAATGTGAATAAAGTTTTAAAATGACAAATGATACATAAGGGCAGAGCCAGTTTGGGGTGTCCTTCCTGTGATTTACAAGATACAGTACCCCAGAACAGCTATGGATGCAGCTCAACACAAAATTGTAAACCTACTTAAAACATTATGAGATGTTTTGGGCAGTGTGTGTGTGTGTGTGTGTGTGTGCGCGCGCGCGCCATGGCCCTCACAGAGATTGGAAGACAATTCTGAAGAGTCTGTGAGTCTGTTTTAATGTATTCATGCTGTGCTGCACACTCCAGGCTACCTGTCTTGTGAGCTCTCAGGCCATTGGGCCATTGTTCTGCCGCTATAGGAATAGTAGGATTAATGCATCCAAATGTCTATTTGTTTCATTGGTGCAGTTTTTAATCTGTTGATTTTTATTTTATTTTTTAAGTGGGTTCCAGGGATTGAAATGAGGTCACCAGGCTTGTGTGGCAAGTACTTTCTTCTCTTGAAGCATTTTGCCAGACCAAGATTTTTTTTTTTTTTAATAACTCAATTTCAAGGTACTTTAGAAATGAAAAAGTTTCATTGCAATGACAAAGAGCTGGCCATGGCTGCTTCATTTCCCTTTCTCCACCTTCAGCACCAGATGCCCTCTGCGCATTTCTGAAGTCTCTTCTCTCATTCATTTACCTAAAGCCACGCCATTCCTCTTTACTAGATTTTTAACTGCATGCTAGAGCCCTGCCCGACGGAGGCAAGGATTGCAATGTCCCTTCACTCTCCTCAGTTGCTTAGCAGGACATCTTAGCTATGTTAACATGTGACACAAATTTATGAGTAGACAGACTAAGTAATGAATTTTACAGCAGTAAGTATGGTGATATTTTATTTGTGCTGAAATGTGATTTTATTTGTATGTTAATAAATAAAGTTGCCTGGGGATCAGAGCTACAAGCAAGCCATTTAGCAGAAGTCCAGTGGTGGTGTGGCACACACCCTTAATCCAATCACATGGCAGGCAGAGTCTCTGGTCAAGGACACAGCCAAGCGGTGACCCGAACCTTTAATCCCAGTACCAACCATAGAGACCTGGAGGTCTGTATAGACAGGCAGTGACGAGGAAATCATGTGGTTGGGTTGAGAGCCAATGAGAAGGTAGAACAGAAAGGCAATAAAAAGACAGTTCGCACAGGAGAAGGTCTCTTTCTCTTAGGGGAAGGACGGCAGCGACTGGTAAGCTAAAGGCTATTCGCTAGTGCTCTGATCTCTTGGGCTTTAAGTCTATATTTGGCTCTGTGTTTCTTATTTAATAAGACTGTTTACAATTTCTTCTACAAGTAAGAACTCAACACTTGTCTGGATGTCAGAACAAGAGGCTCCCAGTACAAGCTTTCTATGTGTGTTCCTTTGAAAGACAAGAGGCATGGCAATGCAGACTTTCTCCCTCTCTTTTGGAGCCTTTACCCTCCATTTTCTATAGAAAGGGGAATCTCAGTCCAAGATGAAGGTATGAAGGGAAACATCAAATGGAATGGAGAAGACAGAGAAGAAGCTTCATCTGGGGCAGGAAGAGCTATCCCTGGGTGGAGAGACTGGGGAGCATCTGCGGAGGGAAGGAGCCAGATACTAGAGAGGAACCTTGCACAACCTTCCACTGAGGTGCTTGGCAAAAATTCCATTCACAGCAGCAGAGCCACAGGTGTTCATGGAACCTGTAGACAAAGGCAATCGATGTCTCAGTGAGGATCTCAAGGGACAGATGGCAGAGAAGCAGCTGGTGCATCCTTATAAGAGCCAGAAACACAGAAGGGCCCTCAGAATGGCATATTGAAGGTTCAACCACCCTGGGGAGGTACAGACCCGAGTCCAAAGTAGACTGTTTCAGTGAACATGAAGATGTTTCTCCTATTATCTGAGCATGTGAGGCTAAGTGTACATGTGCCATAGCTGTTGAATGAATGAGAGGCCCTCAGAGTAAACTCCCATTTTTATTAAGCATTTGTACTCATCTAGTTGATTTGATTGGGAAGGGAGAGATTTACTGCCTGGAGACAAGAAGACAGGGTGTCTCATGTGTCCCTGTGGGTTGCCAGTCCATGTTCCAAGACCAGAGGTGGAGGTCACGTTGCTTTTTTTTGGTATTTAGCATTCTTGTCAGTCTAGGACAGATTCATGGTGTAGCTTCCTCCCAGATCAAATGCTCCTTTCTCACTTCTGAGCCTCTTGTGCTTTGCTGAAGCTATCAACTAACCCAGAGGTCAGAAAGGCATGGAAACCCAGGCTTCCCACCTCAGCTTTTAAATTAAAATCTACAACGGCAATTTCAAGATGAGAAGAGATATAAAATCATACCAATATGTAAAAACATAAGACAAAGAAGATGCTACCCTTAACTTAAAAAAAAAAAATCCTGTCAGTGTGGAGGAAGGCAGCCTCCATGTGGAAAGCCAACCCTCCTAATCCTGCTTACCAAACAGAAAGTGCAATTGCATGGTTTAAGCCAGAGGAGGGAATAATGGAAGAATCATTTTTGTAGAAAGGCCCCAGGAACTTAGCAACCATTTGAGAAATCAGGTTTGAAAATAAAGGATCCTCTAAGATGGACCATAAAGCCTTCATGAGCATGTGCTCAGTGTGGGTGCTACTTTCCTTTGTACTGTGTCTTTCAAGCTGAGACAGAATGCCACTTCTGATTAGACTGTACCAGGGCCTAAGCCAGCTGAGCTACCTGTGGGAAAGCCTGCGAGGCTGCAGAAATGGAAGCCCAAACAGTTACCATTTGCTGTGATCAGGATTCGGGCCAATTCGGCATGAGGCATCTGTTCGTCACAGTCAGTGTCCACTCTAATTGGCAGTGATCTCAAACCCCAGCACCCAAGGGCAGCCACAGAAAACCCAATTTCTCAAAGTACAGCCAGACCTCAAAGGAAGCAGATCCCAGCAGGCAGTTTCCCTACTCTCCCTGATGTTACCTCCACAGACTGAACAGAGATGCCGGTGGGCGGTTCTGTACCAGCGACAGATAAAACGATGAAGTGCAACAGATAAACCATAAAAGCCAACAATGGACAAAGCCGGCTTGAAAATAGTCTTTGTGATAAAGGAGGCATATTGTTTTATGAAAGAGAGAAGAAAGACTCGAAGATGTAGCAGAGAAGGGTTTGGCAGGCATTCGCAATACATGGGAAGCTTGTTGCTCTAACAGGACTATTTTTAGAGATGCTCCTGGGCCGCCAGCAAAGATGGGAGATTGCTAGGCTCCATGGCAGGTCAAAAGTCTAAACTGAGGGGGAGATGGAGTGAGACTGCATTTTAACTAGTTCTGGGGTGACTTGTTTTGTTTTGATCTAATTTTTTTAGATAGGAGCTCACATTAAAGCCCAGGCTAGCCTGGAATGCATGTCAACCTTACTGCCTCAGCCTCCCTAGTGTTGTGATCACAAGCATGACCCAGTACACTCAGATCCTCTAGATATTACTAAAATAAATGCTTTGGGGAGAGGACAGAAGATGATGTGCCCAGTCTTGATCCTATGCGCATGGGGATATGAAAACAAAGCTTGCAAGTGGTCTTAAGATCAGAACCGGAGGTACAGATTGGAGTGAGCACAAATTTCCTGACAGCAGCAGCTAGTGACAGCTGGAAGGACAAGTTGTGTGTTTCTATAGTCAGTATCTAACTATGATCGTAGTTTGAAAGCACTATCACTGGCAGAATTCTGGAGGGAATAGAGCCCCATTCTTCACCGAGAGAGCAGCTTCCAGTACAAACCCTGGAGTGTTTAAGGGGTGGGCATACATCAAGTTTGGGCCAATGTTCCAGTTTTGATCAGGACTTTAAAGACTGTGGATGCAGACAACGGAAAAGTGACAGCAGTGGACACTAGAGCATTGACGTTCCCATGGGAATGCCCTACCCAGCCTCTTCCTTGGGTAAGAACCTGACTTCTGCAGCGTGCCGCTTGTCAAGTCAGTTTCGTCATTGCTATCTGAATCTATCGCCTATTTACCTATTTTTGATGAATTCTTTTCTGCTTAAGTTTATATGACTTGTAGGACAAAAACAGACCTGTGGTAAAAATTTTACACATAGTCAAGAGAAAGAACTGCATAGACATGAGACTGGGAGAGCACACTTGGAAACAAAAGCCCAAAGGCTTGCCAATGATGATGATTCATGAGAGCACAATACCGTAGAAATTAAGAAGGAACAAAACTGGAAAAAAGAATGCTCTGGGGTTGAACATTTCCTTTATGTCCTCCCAGGTTTCACTGATCATTTTTCAAATATGTGGAGCCTAGATTTCAATGTTCATATGGGTGTATATATGTATATGTGGGTGTAGGTCATGAAACAAAAAAAGGGGACTGTGGGAAAGAAAAAGACATCCCCAGTAGGGTGGGGAAAAGAAAATAGAAGAGTGGATTAGGATGCATGTGGCATGAAGGCAGAAGGGGAGCTTGGGAGGAAGAGAAAGACCAGCAGGAGGCAGGGAGGAGATGGGAGGAGGGAGGAGGTGGGAAGAGGGAGGAGAACTAATAAAAATAGGTGTGAAAGTGAAATGAAATGAAACCATCACTTGGTATGCCAATTAAAAAATTATTATCATTAGTGTGTCTGTGTATAATGTGTGAATGCAGGTATTTGGGTAACACTGTGTGTGTGTGTGTGTGTGTGTGTGTGTGTGTGTGTACATGTGTAGGTTAGAGGCAAACTTTGTGGAGTTGGTTCTCTTCTTCTTCTACCTCTCTGTCGGTTCTGGGGATTGAACTCAGTCAGGTCGTTGGGTTTGCATGAGAAGCAAGCACTTCATAGAACCCTCTAGCTGACCCTTGTGTGCTAACTATCTTCCCTCAGTAGACCATGCTGCAGAGAAAAAGACTGTTTCCAAGTGCTTCCAAGGAGCTCACCCGAGGGCATCAACAGTAGAGTCTTCAGCAATGTGTGAGGAAGACAGCAAAAAGCAGGAGTCGTGATCCCTGAAGAGGTGAGAGAATGCAACATTGGTTTCCTTGGACCTCCTGATACCAGTGTCTGTGTGGTTCACCCACCTCTCTGAGAAGTATCTAGAACCTAGGTCCCCACCACGGCCTCTTCATGGTTGGGAAGTTTCTCCGCTTACTCTGTCAAAAGAGTCACATGTATGTCCCTCTTCTCCCAACCCAGCAAACTTTTTAATTGTCTTTACACTTTAAGACAAACCAGGGGAGCTTTGTTTTCAAGGAGCAGTTTGCCCTGCAAAAACAAACAAACAAAAACTAAAGCTAAAGTACACTGAGGCTTGAACATGTACCCAAACTAGGACAGAGGAGGAAATGAAACCATATATACAGGAATCTCTCCAGAAACTTTGGAGTATCTCTTTCCTTCCCATTTTTGCATGATTGATGGTAATAACCAAAGATCTCCTTTCATTGGTGTTGCTCCACAACCTCAGCACCTGGCATCATGCCTGCACATAGAATGCACTGAATACACAGGACAAAACGTCTTCAAAGATTTCTGCAACCTATCGGTGCAGAGAGGAGCTAACAATATAAACAGGTTGATGAAAAAAATCCCAAGAAATCAACAAAGGTTTAATCCACTAGCGAGTTAGGGAGGTCATATTGAGAACTATGAGATTCTCCTCCCATTTCAGCCACCATGAAGAAGACAGTTACATAAGAAGAGCACCCTCTTCCAGGTCGCAAGAGCCTCTGAAGCTGGAGAATGACTGTTCAGCCCTCCCACTCTTGGCTCCCCACAGTGTTTTTAGGGCAATGAATCAGTTCCTGGTCAGCTAGTGTGTGCGCTCATGATGAGCAAACAGATAACATGTCCTAGATCTCCACACCAGGAGGAGCCTGGTCCTGTACAGCACTCTGGATTTGGTACCAGGTGCATTAATGACACAGAACATTAGGCTGTCTATAGATGGGAAGAAGAGGAAAACAAATATATATATATTTGATGACCAGAAGAGGCTGAAGCATGATCAATAACACTTACCCATTTTCTCACACATTTCACAGTGTCCTTGCAAATCAACAAGGCTGTAGACCAGTTCAAATAGGCACAGCACAAGTGAGGTCTGTTTCAGGTTGAGACAAAGGCAAGGTGCTGGTTTCTCACATTGGCAAGGCTGGGAAGAGAGATAGGCCTTCCCAATGATAGAGCAATAAGGGGGCCAGAAATGACATGGTCCACTGTAGAAAGCAGAATGCTCTACTGGTCAGTGATAGACGAGTACTATAAGTAACAAATGAGCCTTGTTGTTTCAAGACTGAGTGGTTGCATATTTTCCCTATCTTGAGTATGGAAGTTGTTTTCAAAGTTGTTTTCTAACCTGTCAACTTCCAAGAACAGTTAAGAATCACAACTCTCCAGCTTCCTTTAAGTGTGTGGCCTCTGGTAGGTCTACCATGCTTCAGTGGATAGCCCCACACCCATGAGTATATGGGCACCACAAATAGCACTTGGGCTATTTCACAAAAAGAAAAAAATGAAGTTGGGAGAGGGCTGAGCAATGAGTGTGGATCTGGGAGTAGTTAGGGAAGATTAAGTATGCTTGTATGAAATTCTCAAAGAATTAACAACAATACTTTTTAAAAACGAATCTCAGCTCTATGATATAGTACTGAGTGTTCATGTTCCAGATTCAGGGGACGCTGAAACATGAGTCCCTAAGGCTTTAGTCAACCAGAAGGATGCTGATTCTGACACTTTGAGGAAACTGAAACTCAAAGTGGATATTTCAACTCTAAAGTTCTTGCAAGGAAAAACTACTTGCACTTAGCTCTCATGGAGATAAGTCACAGAACTCCATCATCTATGAGAGAAAAAAGTCTAACTACTGACTGTGACTTATTTTAAGAATGAGAAAATCTTCAAAACAACTTGCACCTGCCCTGCATTTTCTCTAATTATTAAAATGTGGAACACCTAATAGACCACAGTATCAATTCTACCTATGTTTTATTTACTTTTTGGTACTTATGAGCCCCATGACTTCCAAATAATCTAGCCAACCCTATCTTCAGAAACAAAAGTTATACATTTATGAAAAGGTACTCAATTGTGAAGTAAACATTTGTCCTTGACTTGTTTGTGTGAGAGATACTGTGAGCAAGACAGAGGCATTGCACCCTGGTAGAGCAAGAGATCTTGGCTACAGCTGGAAGTCACACTAAGGCAATTCCTGTAGCAACTGACACTGAGGTCAAGACAAGTTAATAGAAAAAAATGAATTTAGTATTGAGAACAAGAATTTTGGGCAGGCGAAGGTGGCACACACTTTTAATCCAAGTACTCAGGAGGCAGAGGCAGGCAGATCTCTGCAAGTTTTAAGCCAGCCTGGGCTACAGAGTGAGTTCCAGGAAAGGTGCAAAGCTACACAGAGAAACCCTGTCTTGAAAAAACAAACAAGAAAAAAAAAAAAAAAGAAGAAGAAGAATTTTACTAGATGGAGAATACATTGAGAGACAATATTCCTATGTAGGAAGAAGACATGCAATACAGTGAGATTTGAAAAAGGATAGAGATGGTCATCTTTTGGAAGCTAATTAGAATTATTAAAAGTGGGGAATGTGAGAGGTTGGAGATATGGCTCAGTGGTTAAGATCATTGGCTGCTCTTTCAGAGGATCCACATTCAATTTCCAGCACCTACATGGTAACTCATAAAATTCCAGTTCCCTGGTATCTAATGCCCTCTTTCTAGCCTATGTGGACACCATGCATGCTCAAAGTACATATACATACATGTAAACAAAACACTCATGCACATAAAATACTTTTAAAAAAATTTAAGTGGAGAATGTGAGATTGGGGGTCAGGGGTTCTTGTGCGTTCAGCTTGTAAAGAACCAAGTTTGTCAATATAAGGAGTTGTAACTTTATCCTTTAAACAGAGGAAAGCTAACTGAAATTTATAGAGTAGTCTTCCAGCCAATATTGGGGAAAACTCTATCAGAAGTCCCCTACCATTTTAAATATTTATTTTAAAAATGTCAGATAATGCCTTTTAGCCATTGGGCGATGGTCATTACAAGACAGTCATCCCCAGGAAGGGGAAAATTGTAGGGCCCTGGCCCCCTATTTTGGGTAGCTGTTGCCTTGCTTGCCAACCAGATGTCCTCCCTATGCTGATTCCCTGCCGGTTTCCTTCTTCCTGAACGCTCACTGGAGGTTCTTTGTTTGTGTATCCTGCATTTGATGTAAACAGCTTAGACGCAAGGATGTAGAACATCAGTAGCAAACTTCTGCCCTCCGGGGTTCTCCCATTGTACTGTAAGCCTGTATTTAAGGCCTCCTCCTTCCTTCAATAAACGGCATTCCACATTCTGCTGAGGCGAATGACCCACTGTCTTTTGTCTCTATTTTTTAATCCACAGCCCCTCAGGGACATGGTGAATGGGTGGTGGTGGTAGTGTGGGCGTTACTGCAACAGAAAATGAAGGAGGTGAGCTTCATAATGTTTCCAAAATTTAGTGTCTGGAAGAATTTTACAGATTCGAGGGCAGAGGTTGGTATTGCTGTTTGGGCGCATAGAATTTAGAATTCAAGAAGATTTGGTATCTAGACTTCATGGTACAGTGCTGTAAAGGAATGTCTACATAGAAAGAGAGAACTAACGGAGAGGTAGGTGCAGAGAGGTTCGGAGAGCATACCCAGGAATTCTCAGCAGGGCAGGGCATCTCAGGCCTTCGTTGTACATGATATTCGTGTGTATGCTTGTGTGTGTGTGTGTGTGTGTGTGTGTGTGTGTGTGTGTGTGTGTGCAAACTACAGTGGCCAAGAAAAGAAACAATGGGAAAAAAAAGATAAAATGACAGGTGATGGTCACCTGAAACCAAGAATAATTTGGATTCCACCAACCAGAGAAGATATACTGTACCATGCACGGACATCACATAGACTACTCATCAGGATGCTATCTCCATAATAGGTAAAAATTACCTCATACTTGAAGCATCTTTGGTTTTACCAAATGAAACTTAAAAATCAGCCTGAACACAATGAAAGTATTTTCCAGTAACAAAACTCAAGTCTCTCTCTGTCTCTGTCTCTGTCTCTGTCTCTGTCTCTCTCTCTCTCTCTCTCTATCACACACACACACACACACACACACACACACACACTCCACTGTATTGAACAAAGCAAAATTCCTGATGTCCAACATCTCATAAAGTATTTCCAGGCAAACAAAGAAGCAGAGACTTTGGATAGAAGTACACCCAAAAGAAATAATATGGTTATAATCATATAGTTTTACTATATAGAAGATGG
Source organism: Peromyscus aztecus (assembly GCA_902168405.1). Classification (NCBI taxonomy): domain Eukaryota; kingdom Metazoa; phylum Chordata; class Mammalia; order Rodentia; family Cricetidae; genus Peromyscus; species Peromyscus aztecus. Next base: position 4,585 of record CABHPQ010162041.1, on the reverse strand, counting down.
AACACAAACTTCTACAGATTAAAAATGATGCATGAGATTACAAATAACCAGACACAACTAGCTACAGATGCTGAAGAAGAAAATATTAAAAAACTTAAAACTTATAAAATAGAAATTCTCCAAAATGAAACACATAGAGAGAGAAGGCCTGATCAAACATGAAACATCAGTGAGACAATTTCAGAAGATTTATATAAGTAAAATTGGAGTCCTTGAAGAAGAGAAAGAGGGGAGAGGTGATGTAAACATTTGAAGAAAGAATAGCTGGCAACATCTGCCAATCTGATGAGAATTATAAGGTTACAAAGTCAAGGTACTAATAAACTCCAGCAGGTGAATAAAAAAGGCCACAATAAGACACATTGTAATCAAACCACTTAAAACTAGTGAAAGGAGAAAAAAATCTGGAAACAGACTATAGACGAAGAACGCAAGGACAGGCCAACAAAGGGAAGAATGGCCGGTTTAGGAGCAGCATGGAGAGGGACAGGAGACTGGTATTTTGCAAGAAGCCAAGGGGAAAAGTGTCTGCTGATTTACAGCTATGCTGCCAGAGCAAAGCTGGATAGAACCATCGCAGGACTTCCACTGACAGTCAGAAAAGTTGCCCTTTGTGTGGAAAATTGTGCTTTATAGAAACCTGGATCCACCTACAGGACCATTGAGCACTGAAAATTCTAAACATGTGAAGAGAAAATATAGCCCTGATGTTTCTCATTCTGGAAATATTTTATAAGATAATAGACGGTTGAAAGCCAAACTAATAACACTGCTCTATGAAGATTGTGACAGATGCAGAAAGTGTATTCCAGCAGCAGCTCAGAGGACTAGGGCAGTAGGGTGCTGTGGGATAATGCTTTTGTACACTGGTTTAATAAAACGTTGATTGACCAGTAGCCAGGCAGGAAGTATAGGCAGGATAGGCAAACAAGGAGAATTCTGGGAAGAGGAAGGCTAAATCAGGAGACGCCAGCCTGCCGTCCAGAGAACAGCATGTAATGGCACACAGGTAGAGCCATGGAACACGTGGCAACATATAGATTAACAGAAATGGGCTAAGTTTAAGTGTAAGAGCAAGTCAATAGTTAGCCTGAGCTAATGGCTGAGCAGTTTTAATTAATATAAACCTCTGTATGCTTACTTGGGTCCAAGCAGCTGCAGGACTAGTGAGTGAGAGAGAGAGATTTGTCGTGGGCCAGGTGGGACACAGGAAAACTTCAGCTACAGTAGGGCACATAGATCTATCCTGCTGTGATGTATAGGCCACTGGGAGGTGCTTAGGTTTAATAAAGGTGCATACTGTTGTGGATTGTGATAAGTTAAACAAATGCCCTGTAAATCCTAACAAGAGTGTAATTAATAAAGCAGACAATGGCATTTCAATTATTCCAAAAAGAGGATTACTGAATACCTCTAACATATATGACTGTGAAATATTAGAAACTGCAATTTGTGCCACAAATTTGATCATTCTTTCTCTCAACTAAGAATCCCATTTCTTCTTCAATCATGAATCCATCCAACAACGAGATAACACTATGATCCAGACACCATGACAGACATGTGACACACATGGGTATGTGTTGGCGAAACGAAGCAGTAATTTTTAGAGACATGAAACCTAAACTAGTATAAAATAGATCAATAAAAAGACAAGTACGTCTTGTGAAGTGTTATAATAGTAACAAAGAGAAAATACTAGACCGCAGTTGCTACCTAGATAATCCAGCCAAAGGAGTCCTTACTGCAGGGTAATAGTTCAGCTAAGACTTGAGCATGAACAAGTACGCCAGCAGAACAAGCAGCTTTCTCTTCAGCAAGGAAGGTTGTGTGTGAAGACCTCAAGACAAAATCTTTGATGGTTTGAATACATGAACATTAGCAACCAGAGATGACAGAGCGGAGCTAAGCTTTGGGAGGCCAGACAGCATCACAGGGAAAAGTTTCCATCTTCCTCTTAGCACAGTGGGGACTAATTAAATGATATACAGAGGGGAATGACGCGTTCGACCTAATTCCAAGCTCGCGATTCTCTCTCGCAAGGCTGTGAAGAATGGATTCCAGTGGAATGGAAGGAGAAGTTAGACTGTGATAACAGTGTGTTCACATGCTGTGGAGGAGACAGAATCAAAAGGGACTCAGCCGGTCTGGTGACATAAAGGAGTGGGGAATCAGAAGTTTGAGAACTATTGTTGTTCAACACATTAACAGAGAAGGTAAAGAATTAGCTGGGAAAAGGGGCTCAAACCTGTCATTATGAAGACATTGCCATGAGTTGGGGTTCAAGACCAGCCTAGGCTACAGAGTGAACCCCCATCTCCAAAGTCCAAAAATAAGCTCACAGTCAGTATTCTAGTTATTGCCCAGCCCACTGCCCTCTTGAAGAAATATCCCTAATAAGCCCAAATAAACAAACAAACAAATCCCTCCAGGACTTAGAGCAGTACCTGGAGAGGTTCAGATTAGAAACTCGAAAGATGGGTCACACTAGTTACTGGCCATGTCTTGCCATCCCAGCATTTATGAGGGATGGCAAGGCAATCATGACTTCAAGGCTGACCTGGGATGTAGCATGGGACCTATTTTAAAAATAAAATGAAAACTCAGATAAATAAACCAGAAATATGTATTTCATATTCATTTACTTCCAGATATGGCTTTACCTCTTCTGCATTTTCTCTTTTCCCACCACAAGGCCTGCTCTGAATGACCCCATGAATAAACTCCAGAGTGTCCAGGCAAAACCCCACCCAAGATTGCAGTTAATAACATTTTCTGCAGCTCAGCTGGAAAGACAGACAACCAGAGCCCTTTGCAAAATGAAGACCGGGTCTAGCAGCCTATCCAGTTCTATTACTTCCTGCCAACAGACTGAAGGACAGACAGGTTTGGCAGGCTGAATTATTTCCCAGGTAATCAATCTAATCTGCTATTGTTTGACTTCTGTGCCTCACCAAGTGCAAGCCTCTCATTTCACCATCATTCCCCATTGCAAAGGAAGTTACTCCCAACTTCTAACCCACATTAATGATCTTGTCCTTGATCAATATCAAGCAAAGTATACACTGAAAGGCGTAGTCTGGGCATTGTCAATTGGGAAGGTCTAGAAGAGTTAGCATAACACTAGCAGGCTAAAAGTTTGTCACTGAAAAAGGCCAAAGGAGCCTATTAACTATGACACAACCATACCTTCATTTTCTCTCCCCCGGTCCTGGAGGATACCTGAGCCACAAGGGACTAGGAAGACATCAAACATACTAGGAACTCATGTCTAGAGAATACCAGCAGAGCCAGAGTGGGGTGTGCTCTCTGGAAAGGGCTGCCTCTTTCATGGCATTGAGGTCTCACAAAACATGCCCCGGTGGGAGACCACTAACCCTGGCCTGGAGAAATTCTCCGTAGCCACCAGCAGAGACGACAGCCCCAGCATGTCAAAGGAGGAACAAAGACTAACTCAGGGGCACTTCTTGCTCCTCTACGGCTGCCCCATGAACTGCAGAGCACGTGGCCACAGTTCTGTGACCCCTCCTTGCGGGTGCATTCTGGCTCTACATCCGCCAGCCAGGCAGACCATTCTCCCAAATGAACAAATGCATCATGGACTTGAGAATAAAAAACAGGGTGGTCGAGATCAGTAACAACTGGGAGACTGTGAGTGGGAAGCCCACAAGGAAAAAAAAAACAAACAAACAAAACAGAAGCTTTATTGCAAATTGGCCTTTTTAAATAAAAAATGTAGTGGCTGGAGAGATGGCTCAGTGGTTAAGAGCGCTGACTACTTTTGCAAAGGACCCGGGTTTGATTCCCAGGACCCACACGGAAGCTCATATCCCTAGGGGATCCAACACTGTCTTCTAGCCTCCATGGGCACTGCATGAACATGGGACTCTGACACATGCAGACTGTTGATACATGCAGACACTGATATGCAGTAAATAAATGAATAAGTAAAAAAATAAATAATTTAAAAGTAAATACATTTTAAAATGTAGACATTAAGTTAAAATATTTATTTGTAGAGCCGTTACATTATCACACTGCCATTGTAAAGTCTGAGAACTCTGCAATGATAAATGACTGTGCTTTTCACGGTGCCTTTCCAACGAGAACCACCTGAAATTACACAGAGAGGGTAATTATAATTGTGACAAACTTAATCCACCACAAAACAAAGACTAAGAAAGGAAATGCACCAACTTGTTAATGACTAATACTATTGTTTCAACAGAAATGATGTATTTCCCATGTCAAACTGTTACATATTTAAAATTATTTTCCTAATAAATTCCCACTGTAAGACATATTCTTTGTTTTACTTTTTTGTTTAATTATTTATTATGTATACAGTGTTCTGCCTGCATGCATCCTTGCAGGCCAGAAGAGGGCACCAGATCTCATTACAGATGGTTGTGAACCACCATGTGGGTGCTGGGAATTGAACTCAGGACCTCTGGAAGAGCAGTCAGTGCTCTTAACCTCTGAGCCATCTCTCCAGCCCTCTTTGTTTTACTTTCTTTTTTTTTTTAATTTTTTTAAGACTGTTCCTGGGGGGGGGGGGGGGGGGGGGGGGGGAGGGGGGAAACTA
>CABHPQ010162040.1:34211-49437 GCA_902168405.1 Peromyscus aztecus | reverse complement strand
ATCCCAAAAATTAAAAAATACCAAATGCATGAGCCCACAGTTATGTTGGGCATGGTCTGATTAGACCTGTAGCATTGAGCTGTCTTATTTAAGGGGAGCGTATGAACGATAATGCATTCGTGGTCCCGAAGTAAGAACAAGATGCCTGATAAAGTTTCACATCAGTCACACTCAAGTTGTAATGGGCACAGAGTGAGAAGAGGGGCATAGGTGGGCGGGTTGCTGGTTTCACGGAGGATGGTAGAAGAACAGAATTACCAAACTAATAACCAAAGTAATAATCTGAGATATGCTTTTCACTTTCCCTAGTTTTCTTTTAGAAATCACTTACTCTTATATAATCAGTACCTTAATCTCTACAAAAAAGGCCCTTTCATTTCTACACATGGCAGAACTATTTCTTATAGAAGAATGCAACAGTGACATGTAGTCATATCCAAAGTATTGCTTTCCAACTGTGTATGTGAGAAATAAAAGAAAATCATATGCACTTAAACACATTTAAATACTGAGATTCAACAGTTACTGACTCATGGCCATCATGTTACTTCTATGGTGTTACAACTGACCCTATGCCCACCCACATTTATTGTGAATCAGATCTCAGATACCACAGTATATCATTCATAAGTGTGATAATATATAAGCACATTAAATGTATACAACCAGATCTTAAGACAAAAATCTTTACCAAGTTTCAAATGAAGAGGTAATTTTAATAAAAGGCAGTGTAGTAAAATTTACTTTATTTTAGAGAGAATATAAGCATTTGGGGATTTTATGAGAAAACAGATTTTACAGCTAATTATGTTTAGTCCTTTTAATAAAAAAGGCAACTCACTTTTTGGGTTGTTTTATAGTGTGTTAATACAGATTTCTTAATGTAAAATAAACTACATGGTTGATAGTAAATTACAAGTTTTTACAAAAGAGCCAAGGAAGAAAAAAATAACCTAAAATTGTACTTAAATTTCAATTGAATTCATCTTTGTGTGATTGGTTTAATTTAAGCCTTTTATTGTTTAAACATCAAAACCTTTAAAATAGCCATAAAAGAAGTATTTCCATAGCTGAGAAAATGTGTTATTAAATATGTCTCATGGCAGAGCAATGTAGCTAATCTAAGGCCATACACAAATTTCACTTTCTGCTAACCATAAAATTTCATTCCAGCATACCTGGCTTTTAAAAGGTAGAATGACAGCCTCCACAAAGGAATCTGTACCTGCTCTTTTAAAAAGTCTTCGTCTTCACTGAAAGTTTCAAGTCAAAGACATTCAGATGGAGGGTCCTCAGGGCTCAGGCCATGTCTCCTGTGTCTCCATAGGACAATGGTAGAAACTGTACTGCAGTTTGCTCTATAGTCTCTGGAGTTTAACTGGTTTACCCAAAGAGGGGGGGAAAACACCCAAAAAATGACCAATAGCATGGTGGAGCAGTTACCTGATGACAGGCAAGCTACTCACTGTTCTGAACCTCGGTTCCTCCACAATAAAGGGATAACAACAACAAACTATCCATGCTGTTAAAAAGTGGTCTCAAAAATGATAAAACTCTAGCTTGGCAATTTTAACTATTCAAGAACTTATAGAGACTAAAGAATATTGTAGTTCATCTATATTTCTACCAAAATGTGGGGGGCCGTTCTCGGGTTCCTCGTGGCTTTACCCAGCAGATCCACATAGAGGATGATTAGGACCACGGGCCTGAGTGCAGGTGTCTGAGATGGTCTGCACTTGGCTGTGCTGGGGGAGGAGGTCATTTGCTCCACCCCCTTGGCGTCTCTATAAAAACCCTGGGGCAGAGACAGTCGGGGCCCGTTGGAAAAGGTTCCAGGCCCTCTCGAGGCTATCCTTTATTTTCTATCTGTTTATCTCCGCAATATTCTCCGCAATAAATCCTTCTATCTAATATTTCCTGCTGTTCACACTCAAGAAAACTCTGGGAAGCTGTGGGGGTGGTGGGTAAACGCCCCACACCAAAATAAGGACCACAGGAGATTTTTTAAAACATTCTAATTATTTTTAATTTATATGGATGAGTGTTTGCTTACATGTACATATGTGCACCATACATGAGAGCATTAAGTGTGCACTGGATCCCATACAACTAGAGCTACAAAGATTGTGAGCTGCCCTGTGTGCTGGGAACTGAACAGTCAGCATGTGCTGTTAAATGATGAGCTGCCTCAGCACAGGAGAAGTTTTTAAAGCACAATAAAAATGTCAAGATTCTAAGGAATCTCTGCAGCCCATATTCCACTAAATGCAGGATATTGCATTGATAGTATATCACTAAATTCACCAAACAGCTCTGTTCTTTTGGTATGGCTTTTCTTAGCCACTGAAAATTCCCTCTGGAGTTATCACATATGTAACCAATTGTTTCCCCAAACTTAATTTTCATTAATTATTCTTTGTTTCCACTGCTTAAAAAGTAAGTGATTTGGTTGGGAACTTAAACATTCTTCAAAGTTCCATCCATTAAAGATCGGATCCCCAGTATGTAGCTGAAAGTTTTTCTGTGTCCCGCCTGGCCCGTGGTCAGGACGAATATCTCTCACCTGCTGGTCCCGCAGCTGCTCAGACCCAAATAAACTCATACAGGCTAATATTATTTTTGAACTATGGCCATGGCAGGCTTCTTGTTATCTAGTTCTTACATCTTAAATTAACCCTTTTCTATAAATCTATACTTTGCTACGTGGCTTGTGGGTTACCGGTACTTTTGCATCTTGATTCTCATGGTGGTGGCTGGCAGCATCTCCTCTGCTCTGTCTTTCTCCTTCCTCTCTATTTGTTTGGATTTTCTGCCTTCCTCTAAGCTGCCTTGTCATAGGCCAAATGGCTTTATTTATCAACCAGTCAGAGCAACATATTTTCACAGCATACAGAAAGACATTCCCCATCACCAGTATAATGTTAATAGATGCTGCTGGAACATGTAAGACATGGAGCTCAATACTGGGTTGTATCTCAGTGGTAGAGTGCTGGCTTAACATGCCTGAGATTCTGGGTTTGAGGCACAGTACCAGAAAACAACATATGTGCAGCCGGGTTGTGTGGTCTTTAGGTCACAGAAAACATCTCATCAATGGGACAATGGTGCCCTGGCCCTTTCTTCTTCCTATTTTACTCTCTGGACATGAGGCCCATTGCAAAGGTCAACCATAATTGTATATCTCATCACAGGCCCAAAGAAAAGGAGACCGCAGACATAGACTGTGACCTCCAAAACAAGTAAACCTTTGCTTTTCATAAGTTTACTGTGAGAGTGACGGCAAGTTGACTAGTTGAAGGTTTACAATCACAAGCCTATAATTTTTGGCATAATATCATTTGAAGTTTTCATTATAAGAATGATGGTGATTATATTTCAGGTCTCTGGGTTCTCATTAGACTTCCTCTAAATTTAAGAAGCAAATACATTTGGGCTTTAATTACCAGGGCATTCATCCTGTCTTCAATCAAAACAAGCCAAAAAAAAAAAGAGAGAGATGAGTAATGAGAATTTTCATATATTGTACTTGCTCATTTTCCTTTATAATTTACATCACTGAGTTTTCTAAATACTATTGGCATTTTTCACAATTACAGTCAATACTTCAAAAACAAAGGCACAATGAATGATTATATGATAAGTTTAAGAACACAGGTTCTAAACAAAACAAGGCAAACTTTTCCTTGTACCACTGAATTCTGGGTAGCATGGCTTCAGCATGCTATTTAATTTCCTTAGGCCTCACACTCTTTATTTGTAAACTAGAAAAATAATATTACTTATGTCATAGGATCATTAATTAAATAAGAGAGATTTTAAGCATGTGGCAGGCATTCGGACCATTAGCCAAGCAAAATTTATTTAATAATGACAACTTGGGCCTATTGAAAATACTCCTTGTAATAGCAAATTAGCTTAGTGTTGAGTATTGCTATCAAGCTTGGTGTTGGTTTACCCAAAATGACTTGTGGACTTGATTCTCTTTTCAGTAGTTGCTATAACATTGCAAAAAGTATAGGAAGAATTCTCTGAGGCTTTTCTTTGTTCTTTGACCTTTACCACCTTTGATTCCCAGTGAGATTAAAACTCCACAGACCATTTCTATATGCACGATATTGTACCTTCACTGCGAGGCTCCACATGAAAAGACACTTACCTCCCCAAAGTAAATGGATTAAAGGGGGGCAGTAAGTGCTACTCATTTTATATTGATGCTCCCTTTCCCTAGTTGGATCCTATAGAAGAAAAGAACATTCAATTTCTTTTTGAAGGGTATTCACTTTAGACACAGCAGGACACAAAATTTATAAGCCAGCTCTCCATAGTGGTAAAGGCACTTGAAAACATGCCTCCATGTGGCAGGTAAGCTCCTAGAATCATATACAGATAATGGAGAACATTGCCAGTTGAGAGCTTACACAGAACCAGAGAGCCAGGCAGAAAACAGCAAGGACTTTCAGAGCCCTGGAAGCTTGTTTTATACAGCCTTTCAAACTTACTTTCCAAAGCTTGGCCTCTTTATTCTTCTATCTATAGATAGGAAAATACCAGAATTTCTGTAATGGACATTATATTTGCAAATTGCTGTGTGCTCTGTGAGCTCATCAGGAAGACTGCTCTAGAAGTGGGGTTACACCTCTTTAGACCCAAGCATGTTTATGTCATGTCCTTAAAAACCCTATCCTGAGTCAGTCTGGCCCCTGCCTGGCTCTATAATTAAAGGAAAAACAGTAAGAAGTTAAAGGTACTAAAAACACTATGCCCTTGAAAACAGATAGAAGGGAAATTATTTCCAGCCAAGGTTCCTATTGCTTGTCACATGCCATAAAAACAGCATGCCAGCACTTGCTAGTGCCTTGCTCTAGCCATCATCAGAGAAGCTTCCTTCTGCAGTAGATGAGCATAAATAGAGAGACCCATATCCAGATACTATGTAGACAGTAAAAGACCTTGGGACACTCAGCCCTAAATGAGATGTCTCTGTCAAATACCTCCCCTCACAGCTCAGGGAACCCAACAGAAGTGGAAGCAGGAAGAGTGTAGAAGTCAAAAGACCCTCTAAACCAATAGGATCAATGCACATATGAACTCACAGACTCTGAGGCAGCATGCACAGGGCCTATATGGGTCTGTAGCAGATAGGGCCCCAGAGCTGAGAGGAGATGTGGACACATGCCTCATCCCTAACCCAGAAGATCAACAGTTGATAACCACTTGCAAATGAAAATTTATTTCTTCCAAGGGAGTCTCACTGGGTAAATAAAATATTCTCAAGAATAGGCTGCATCCCAGCAGTAGATGGTCAACAGAAAACTAACTCAATGGCATCTTTGAACATCTCATAATATCATGTCAGGGCCTTTTCTTCTTCTTCTTCTTCTTCTTCTTCTTCTTCTTCTTCTTCTTCTTTTTTCTTTGGTTTTTCGAGACACGGTTTCTCTGTGTAGCTTTGCGCCTTTCCTGGAACTCACTTTGTAGCCCAGGCTGGCCTCAAACTCACAGAGATCCACCTGCCTCTGCCTTCCAAGTGCTGGGATTAAAGGAGCGCGCTACCACCGCCCGGCTAGGCCCTTTTCTTCTATAAATTTTATCTTATTATTTTTAAAATTTTGTTTATAATTGTCTCATAATACCATGTCAGGGCTTTTCCTTTTTTAAATTTTATCTTATTATTTTTAAAATTTTGTTTATATTTTTTCTTTTCTTTTACCCTATATGTCTTCTGCATATATATTTTGGCTTCCAGTTTATTTATTATTTATTTCAAATGGGATTCCTGAGTGTGCCAATGAGTGAGTCTCTGAATCTTATGCCTTTTCTTGGACTCCTTCCCTCCTGTTGTTTTGTCTAATTCCGATGTGTTAGTAACTGTTTTATTTTACTTTATCATTGTAACATAGAAGCTTGTTTGTTTTCTAATGAGAGGCAAGAAGGGAGTGGATCTGGATGGGAAGGGAGGAAGGGAGGAACTGGGAGGAATAAGGGAGGGAAAACTGTAATAAGGATGTATTGTATGAGAATATAATCTATTTTTAATAAAAGGGGGGGAAAGAAAGGAAGAATCAGAAATTTGTGAGTTTAATGCATAGTCAGTCTCTGTGAGTGGGATTGTAAAAAAGAGGCAATGGTGGGAACAGGAACCCAGAATTTCAGTCTTGAGAAGCTCATCCATGGGGAGAATGCTCAACTCGGAACTGCAGCTGTATTCCTTAACCTGCTCAGCTGGTTTCTGCTGGGTGTTGTAAGCATCTGATGTGACGATCTCAACTATTTATTTATTAATTAATTTATGTTACATCCTGACTGACATTTCCCCTCCCTCCTCATCTTCCATTCCCCCTCTTCTTAGCCACCCCCCAATCTACTTCCTCTTTGTTTCTGTTCAGAACGGGGCAGACCTCCCATGGCTATCAACAAAGCTTGGCACAGATGATGTCAACTATTGGCTTCTATCTGTTCTTTATGCAGAAGCTTCACCACAGAGCATATTCTATTTTGCCTGTGACTTTATGTCTAAGTCCGAATGAATGCCCCAGTGGGTTTTCCCCACTTAATTTTTGTTTGTAAGCCCCTTTAATGATGTTAGCTTTCTTTTCTCTATCAGTTGGGCTACTCCAGCTGTTTCTGCTGGATGTTGTGAGCACCAGATTTAATGATGCTTTGCTATCTATCTGCTGCTTCTATCTGCTACCAGCTATTTATCCTTTTACTCCTCTTTATATATATGTAACACACTCAAACTGAAGGCACAACTAGCTTAAACTATTCTATGTAATGCACAGAACAATTGTGGAAAAAGCATCCCTGACAGCATCTGTGTAACAATTATTCTTTCAAAGAATCAGTGATTAAAGTTGCCAGCCAGGCAGAGTGTCACTCTTGTTTGTATGAGTGAAGGCATTCTTCCTGAAGCAAGCTTTCAACAGTCACCTCTGCTGAAGTCTGGGTCATCTGTTTAGAGCATCCCCTCCACATCCTTGTCAGTCATGGTTTCATGTTCCCTGCTTCCTTCCACACTCTTCACTTGTCTTGCTTTTCTCTCTGCCTTGTCATCTGTCATGTTGTTATATGGCAGTGCTTAGCATCTGTGTTGACTTTCTTATCTAGTGGGACAACGTAGACAGCTCCTGTGACCTTAGTATTCTCTCAGTTGGATCTTCAATCACATCGTTGAGATTGCTCTTCCTTGTCATGTTCTGCCCTCGGAGGCCAAGGAGGAAATAGGTAGGCTAGGTCTCTAAGGCTCACAGTATGTTCAAGCATACTGTGGGAGTTTGCTAGCTACGAACAACCTCAGAGTCCACACCTGCTGAGTCAAAATCTTTATTTAATAAGACCTCCCATCATGAGTATGTATGTTAGAGCTTCAGGAGATGAACAGGAATAATACGCAAGTAGAGATGATGATATGGTAGATAGGATTTATAGATCTCTTATAATTTCATCCTACTTTTGAGTGGATTAGGGTCACATAGTAGAGCAGAGGCTACAGAACCCCACAAAGGAGACATGAGAAACCCTGAAGCCTAGGGCATTCTGGAAGCTGAAGGGAGCAGGCAAAAGCACCTTGGTCTGAGTACTGCCATTTTGACTTCAGACTCCATTTTACCTGCAGGGTGAAACAAATTTCAGGTTCCCAAGCCCTAGGGGAGCTGAGAACTTTCCAATGGCTGATCAACCTCCTCCCTAAACCATAGAAATAGGCATTATGCAGCTTTAGTTCTCTAGAAACATTATGGCTGGTCCTAACAACAGAGGGAACAAATGAATCTGATTGGTCGCACTGAAAGGGTTACATTATATATTGATTAACGATGATGGAACACTCAAGGAAGGCTCTAATCTCTAAATCCTTATTGTAACTTGGCAATAAATGTTTGTGAATTTTATGCTTATATACCCCACTTTTGCCCCAGGTGCGGGTTGTTAGGAGAAAAAGGGCTCCCGAGTCCTTGTCCTGCAGCCCTGATTGATCAGTGACCTGCTTATGTGGTGAATTATTAAAATCTTTAGAACCCATAAGTGTTGTCTCTTTCCCTCCTCATGGCACATAATGGGCCAGGTGTAACAGAAGCTACAAACATAGAGGAGAGGTGAGTCCAGGGCAGTACTACACTGTGTGGTCCTGAGAAAGGACATGTGGTCCCATCCCAACACTGGGTTGGGCAACCACTTTTCAGTATTTTAATGAAAAAGAAAACAGTTGCTTATACATCATTAGATTAACTCAGGACTGAGTGATTTCAGATTTTCAATTTTCATCCTCTTCCCCTTACTCCACTTCCTGTCTTACTCTCCACATTTATCAGCCCTCTCCACACAAGCCCCAGAATCAATGTTTCAAATTCTGCTTTCTTTAGTGTATTCACCTCTCTCAATTGCTAATTTTCTCTCTACCCTATGATGATGTTTAGACCTAATATGCCCGATTTTCAAATGCTGCAGGGATAACTGAGACATGTGCCCAAGAGAAGAAAATGTAAGCAGCTGCTTCTATGTGCCATGTTAGTAGAGTGGTGGTGTTCTCCTTTCCTCGCATTTCCAGCCTAAATTTCCTCTCATCTGAAGCATGGCTGCAGTCCCTGGATTGCTGGGAAGCATCCTCTTCCGTGTCCTCTCTCTGCCTGATTCCTGACTCGGGTTTGGTGTCTGGAAGATAGCTTCACTTCCACTATTTTCAGTTGACCTGTACTGTTTGGTTCTAATAAGAAAGGGGAGTTTTGTTTGTGTCTAAATGGTAGGGGGAAATTCTTTATCTTAACTCCTTTTCATATCCTTTTCCTTTACATAGTCTGTGATTCTCTATAAATAACTCACTATAAGTAAGTTAGTTTTTTAACATTTTCAGTTACACTTGGGATTCATTTATTTGCTTATAACCCTGCTCCTTCTTAGATATGGTCTCACAGAGACTAAAGTGGCAAGCACCAGGCCTGCATGGGTCTGTACCAGGTCCTCTGCATCCAGGCTGTGGCTGTTAGCTTGGTGTTTTTGTGGGACTACTAATTGTGAGAGTAGGTGTGTCTTTGACTCTTTTGCCTACTCTTGGGACTCTTCCTCCTGCTGGGTTGCTATGTCCAGCCTCAGTATGAAGGCTTTTGCCTAGTCTTTTTGTTTTAAACATAATTTTTGATTCTTTGGGAATTTCACATCATGCACTCCAATCCTGCCCATTTCCTAGTCCCTCCGTATCTGCCCCTCATTGCCATAGCATCCAGCCCCAAAGGAAAAAATTAAAAATATTATTTAAAAACAAAACAAAACAATAACAACAAAAACCCCACTTTGCTCCTCTCTCTTTTCTGTCTCCCAACACCTTTCATTCCTCTTAGTAGCATTGGAAGCTGCAGAGTGTCACATAGTATACTCCTTTGTCCACTCAGCGTGACTTGCAAATGCTCATTGGAATGAGTTGTTGGTCTGGGTCACTCCTCGGGCTTCTGGTATATCAATACTGGACCCTCACCAAAACTCTTCTTGGATATCCTGCTGTTGCTCTGAGTCATGGAGATCCTGCCACTATGGTTCCACAGGACCAGTCCCTTCATGCACTCTGGCAGATCATATATGGGGAAGATGTTGGGGTGGGCCAACTCAAAGCCTTGGATATGGGTCTGGGTAGTAGCTGATTAGGTCAGTACTGGCTGCTGGAACCACCCCCTCAGGTGAGCGGACAGAGCCAGCTCTTCTATGTCCATGCCATTAGGCCCTCTCTCAGAGTGTGAGGCCAGCTCTCCTGTGAGGGGGGAGGCCAACTCTTCTGCTGCAGTGGCCATACAGGGGCAGAGCCAGTTCTCCCAGGGCCAGGAAGGGTGGTGCAAGCTCGGCCCCACCTTCGGATTTCAATACACATGGTTCCTATGGCCTCCTGTAGCAACATGGGCCTCAGAGATCAACACAGACCCCAGCTGCAGAAGGGCCTAGATATGGCCTTTGGCAGCAGCTCGAGCCCAAATGTCACCATGACCTACGTGGCAACATAGGCCAGTCAGATCAGCCTGGCCCTGGTGGCAGCATGACCCTTGGACACCAACATGGCCACACGGCAACCCAGACTCTGGGTACCTGCATGGCCTTTGGTGGTAACAAGAACAAATGGCATCAATACAGACCCTGGCTGCACTAGGGCATGGACACGTACATGGCTCTCAGCTGCAGCTTAGGCCAGGATGTCACGATGGCACTGCATGTCAGCACAGGACACTCAGATTGCCATGGCTCCTGTGGGCTTGGCTCTCAGACATAAATGTAGACACAGGTGGGGGCCCAGATCTTGGGCATTCCTGCATGGCCTTAAGTGCCAACATGGGCCATGGATGTCAACACAGACCCTGGCTGGGGTAGGACCACTGACCCAGACATGGCTCTTGGCATCAACCCAAACCCAGATATCACCAGGGGCCTGGGTGGCAAGCAGGCCACCCACGTGACCCTGTTCCTCACCACCTTCACTAGCTCAGTTCCACCTCTTCCCAAAACACATCAACTCTAATTTCTCCACCATACATTTGCTCATTATAATGATGCCTACTTGCCTAGCATGCCAATGCACCAGTCAGGTCTATGGATATCCTCAGCCAGCCCAGACTATGAGGACCTAGACAGGCCTGTGGGTATCTTCAGTCAGCCCAGGCCATGAGGGCCCCGGTAGTCCTGTGGGTGTCTTTCACCTGCCTTGGCCATTAGGATCCAGGCAGGCCTGTGTCACCTGGTCTTTTTCATGTTTGTCTGTTATCTCTTGGAGTCCTGCTCTTTTCTGAAGGGAGATGGAGGGTGAGTGGATCTGGGGGAGAGGGGAAGGTCTGATATGGGAGGAGCAGAGGGAGGTGAAACTGTGTTGGGATTTATCATATGAGAGAATAATCTTTTTTCAAAGTTATCTGTATATGATCCTTATAATCTCTACCTTACTTCACCTAAAGTATTTCTCAAATATTTTTCACATTCTGCTTACTCAGTAGCAAAAGAGACAGAATGAGGAAAAACATGAATGCATCTCAAAATCGTGTTGACTAATAAGACAACACACACACACACACACACACACACACACACACACACACACACACACCACCCAACAAAACAACCCCACCCAGCATAAAATGGCACAGATTGTATTATTCTCTTTGAAGGAAATTCTGTAAAATTAGATCCTATCAAGAATGAAAGCAAGCCTATCACTGATGGCTGCAGCAACAAATGAGGGGACTGGATGAGAAGGGACTAGGAGGACTTTTTGAGGAGATGAAAATGCCTTGCTTGTTGTGGTTGTCCCTGGGGTGTACACACACATCAAAATTCACGAATGCACAATTAAATGAGCACTATTATTTATTATATATATATATATATATATATATATATATATATATATATATATGCCACAACGAAATATATTTAGGGGGCTGGAGAGTTGCCTCAGCAGCTTAAAATTCTTCCTCAGGTACCCAGCTGGTTCCTAGTACCATAAGAGCCTGTACCTCCAGCTCCAGGAGAAATGACCTTATTCTATCCTCCGTGGGCACCTGCACAAGTGCATACACTCACATATACACATTAACAAAAGCAAAATATAAAATCCTTGATATTCCCTGTTGTCTCCCTGACCTCCCAGCCAGGTTATTAGTGCCAATCTTTGGCTTCTTCCCTCACCACTCTATTAAGTCTCTGCAATAAACAGAGCAGATGTTGTTAGCCTATGCTGTCTTCAAACTTTCTTATCCGTGGACTTCCAGGAGACCATAAGGTAATGACCCTCCTCCTAGTTGAACACAGTTTCTCTATCTGCTCCCCTAAGCATGACCCCTTTCTCATGTTGCAATGCTTAGGTACAAGTTGAGGGAATCAATAAAACCCATTGCCTGTTCTCATGTTACAACGATTTCCTAAACCAGGGAACAGTTCTCAACCTGTGGGTTGACACCCCTTTAGAGTTGCATATCAGATATCCAGCATATCAGATATTTACATTATGATTAATAACAGTAGCAAAATCATAATTATGAAATAATTTTATGGTTGCGGGTCAGCACAACATGAGGAACTGTGTTAAAAGGTCACAGCATTAGGACAGTTGAAAACCACTGTCCTAAACCTTCAACTCTCTGAAGGATGAGAACCACTGATCTACTGGATGACAGCAGATGTGTTGCTTGAAACATATTTGGGTGATCATTTCACAAAGAACATCAGTGAACCACAAAGGTCACCCCCAACACATTAACGGATATTCCCAAGTCTTCATGTCTTAACCTTTTCTTCTTCTAGAGTTTCCTCAAATTCTACCCAATACTCAAGGTTTAGATGACATCTAGTCTAAAAGACTCACTGTGACCCAGAAATACTTTGATTTTTTTTTTTATTTTTCGACATCTTATTTTAATCTTCTCTTTGAGAATATCACCCAAACTCACCCTTCAAACAACCTGTGCTGATTTGCAAAGTCTTAAGTGACATGGCAGGCTGAAGGGTGATTTAAGGGACAATACTCATGTGTTGCTAATTTACTTAGTTCCTCCTACCATATGGTCTTTTATAGTATTTCAATAAATATAACCTCTATTTTCAAATCATACCTTCTAGGAATAAATATGCTAAGAAATACATTATCTGACAAGTAAGCATTTCATCAACCACCCTATGAATAATATTGTTATTTCTCAAGTAAAGCATTCAGCATTGATAGATAGCCATGCAAAATGTCAGGTAAATATTTTTTCTAACATATAAGTAATTTTTAGTATGTATATCAAATATTAACTAAAAATATTTAAATGTTGTCAAGATGATTTAGAGCCAACAAGGCACAAGAGAAAAATATAAAGCATTTAGCATTTTGGTAAAATATTTCTCAATAATTTGATTAAAGAAAATATGTAATGTATAGGATGCATGTGTATAGCAAGAAACCTAAAAGAATCATTTTGTAGGAATCAAGATTGTTACATTCATCAAGCCCCCAAATCTGTACCTTTTACATGCTCTAAATACACCATTCTGTTTTATTTAAAGAGTAAATATTTTTACCTTAAAACTTTTAATTATTAAAAATGGAAATAAAGATATAAATGTTAACAATACATCTGGAAAAACTAGGTGGAATTTGTGAATTTGTTTGTAATTCTGAAGCAAGGTACAGAAGAACTCATTGCTCGGATGATGAGGAAACGACATTATATATGTTACCAGGGAGAGACATGGAGGAGTCAGGAAACCAAAGTCAAAATCTTAAAACCTCATTTGCACCTTTCCAGCATGTGCATCTTGTGATTCCTCTCTCTAGAGTGCTCCTTGTCCCATCATGGTCCCCTTTTTACCTTTCTGTATTAGTACACACTCTAGATTAAGGAATAATGAAAAGATGAAGCATGGCTTGTGAGGAGGGCTTTAACTGAGAAGTGAGGATGTAGGGAAATACAGAGGGAAGGAGGAGAGATAAACAGAACTAAGAAGGTTTGGGAAAAGCCATAGAATATCATATTTACATAAAATCACATGTTTTACATATGTGTGTGTTTCTGTGCATAAACACTGTGCACACATAATCTAAATGAATTTATGTCACTTGGGGGACAATGCTCCCCCTGAAGCTCTGGACTATCTAAAATCAAAACAAAACAGATGCACTTTAATGCAAGGAAATCAAATTTTGAATTGTTAGGGGAGTCTATTGGAATTGGCTATGGGGATTGGTCTGGGGTTCCTCTCAGAACTTGAAGGTAAAACCCTATTGCTGAAGACACCACACACTTTGGATGCACAAACAGGAAAAACTGAGCTGAAATGAATTTGGAAGCCTCTTCCCTGAGGACTGACTCTCAAAGCACCAGAAGTACTCTGCCAGCACCCACAAGTATCCTCTGGGTCCACTGTGGCCAATCTCTGTGTGAAAGGCTGTTGTGCATTTTAAATCACATTTACCTAATCATTGCTAAGTATCCTCTCGTATGCTCATCATCTATGGAGAAATCGTTTTCCAAAGTATTCATCCATTAGAAAAATTGTGTTATCTTTCCACTGTTGAGATGCAAGTCTTTATGTTACTTCTGGATTCTAGAACCTTATTACATACACAGCTTCCAAATGTTTCTACTATTCTGTGTCTTTATATCATTTTTAAACAGATTTTACAATATTTTCTAAGGTCCAATTTATGATATTTCTTTTGTTCATTTCTTTCTGAATTTTGGGTGTCATATCTAAGAAAGCATGATCGAAACCAGCCATAAGGATTTATACAAATGATATTTCCACAAGTGTTATGATTAAGTTATTGGACACTTCAAATTAATTTTTACATCAGGAATTTTACATCAGGTCAGGAATCTTCCTTCCCCATTAAGTTGATTTGATTCCCTTTAAAAGTAACTGGTGCGATGGCTCAGCTGTCAAGGTACTTGTCACACAAACCTGGCAACCTGAGTTCCACCCCCAGAAGCCATGTAAAGATGGAAGAGAGAACCAACTTCACAAATGTGTACTCTGACCACATGCATGCCATGGCATGCATGCCCGCAACACATGATACACCTAATATATGCATATACATGCACATGCACACAACACACACAACCCCAAGAACAATTTGAAAAATTTTTGATCATGTACATTTTCCATGCCTCACAAACAGCTTTGGAATTGAGATGTGTGCATCCTCCAACTCTGTTGGTTTTTAAGCTTTGGCTTACTCAGTTCCCTAGTACTTCCACATGGGATGTATAATTAGCCTGTTGACTTCTGCAATGATCCGACCTGCAATTATGCTCAGGACTGGTTTGAATCTGAACATCAACAAAGGAGCATCATCATCTCAATTTTGTATTTTTTTTACTCTATGCAATGCAATACTGAAATTAATTTTGAAAATGATTTGTAGTTTTACTATAAAATTTTATACAACTTCTGTTAAATTTATTGCTGCATATTCTATTGTAAATGAATAGATGTGAATTTATTTTAAAATGTTTTTCTACTTGTGCATAGAAGCGCATGGACATATAGTCTTATATCTTTTCATTTTATAGAAATAATTATTTAACTTTCAGTGTATTCATGAGTATGTGCATATTTGTATAAATGTGTACAGGGTATATTTTCTATATGCATGCCATACTATGAATTAAAATAAATCTAAGATATGTACTTTTGTAAAAAATTGATATTATTAGATTCTTATTAATAAATGAAATTTCAAATACTTTAAAAATTAAATTTTCTAAGCTTCAGA
>CABHPQ010162040.1:15158-27342 GCA_902168405.1 Peromyscus aztecus | reverse complement strand
CTCTCTCTCTCTCTCTCTCTCTCTCTCTCTCTCTCTCTCTCTCTCTCCTCTCTCTCACACACACACACACACACACACACACACACACACACACACAAGTATCTCTGTTTAGATTTCCTTAAGTAGCTTATGATAAAACTTACTTCACACAGAACAACCTTACAGATACCATACAAATGATTGCTACTGTTGTTATTATAACATAACTGTTCATTTTTTTCAGGAACACAATTACACTTCCAACAGTGCGATAAATATTAAGCAAGCAAGCTGGTACATGGAAAAGGACTCTTTGTTGTCTTCATCTATATGTATATATATTCCCCATATAATTCTATTTATTCAAGTTAAAAAGGCTACTGGCTTCCTATTCTCTTGCTGAGAGATAGAATACAGTGCAAACCTCAAATCATTAATCTTTTCTAGCAAATATACAAAGAAAATAAAAACAAGAGGAAAAAGTCAAAAGATTAAATCCCAGTCCTTCATTCTAATGTTCTTTCTAGAGCCATAAATTATTGTTCTAAGGATAAAGTTTCATCTGTCAGATAATATTCCCTTCAAATTGTATACAATGTATTAAACTTACACACACACACACACACACACACACACACACACACCAGCAAAATACATCAGAAAATTGACCTAAGGAAAAAACAGCATAAATAATGAAATGTGGCCCACAGTTACACAGCACTGGTGTTTTGTCAAGTGTCATGATTTCCTAAGTACTCCGGGTGCTTGTGGAATGTCATCTAACTTGTCCAGAGGCACGCTCTCTAAATGAGAAGATGGAAAAGTTTACTACCTTTTAATTTTCTCAGTTGACTCTAGTCTTTTAGAGAGGACTGTCTATAGCCACGTAGTTCAGATTATACCAGCACCATTTCTTTTGGTCTCTAACATTATCCTCAATGGCTTACAAGCATTTTGACATATTAAAACAGTATCCTATAGTATCCCTCATTTTGTGTATTGTCACAATTTTGAAGTCATTGTCCTTTTACTGTATATTTGCTTACAGACTGTTTACTCTGTTTATGTGAAGCCTTAGTCCTTAGGTTATCTAGGTAGATAAGACTTACAGATTTATAGTCACCTATGCTTGTCATCTCTGTAGTTGTGTTAGTTAGGCTCTCCAGACTTACAGAAACATGTCAGATTGATAGGCAATCTTCAAACACTTCATAGACCTGGAGAATATGACATTTAAATGTTTTGATACCTTGGAATTCTGTTAACATGAGACACAATTGCTCCTGGCAGCACCAATCGGATCCTGAGAGAATGTTGGGCTTCTGAGACATTTCTGTTTGGAAGTTTGTCTTCACCTAGGCACAAAATGGCCTACTGGGCAAAGAACTACTCTTGCCTCGACTGCTGATAGTAAAATGGTCTAACAGATACTCTAGGCCTGTAGCCAATTTGAATGCACCAACAATGCTGAGAAACTGTAGGTGACTGTCCAGGCTGCCAGCCGTCTCTGCATACTCTTGCAAGACTCCCAAAAGTTGCTTGCATCCTTCTCCCATTTCTCAGGTATCAATATATTCCTTCTCAGGTTTTTAATGGGACTGAAGACTTACAGTTATAGTTACAATCTTCTTGTATCTTAGCTAGAACATATTAAGTATTAGATTTAGGTTCTTTAAAATAGGATACCTTTCAGAATGATCTTTGTAACATGCCATTTACCTATGCTCCAGACTTCTCTGGATTTTAGTATTTTAGTATGTGTTTCTTGTTTGATATTTTTTGTGTTTGTTGTAGTTCCATCTTGTCTAGGTCATTATCTCTTATTCTTCCTGGACAATATTTGATAATCATTCCTATTGTATATAGTTTTGTATTATGTTAGAATTTTCTTATTTAGACAAATGGGGAGATATAGTGGGTATCTGTTGCAGGTTTGACCTGAAAGTACTACCCCCATTGAGGCTGCTGGTAACTGTCACACGTACCTATGACCAGCCCCTGAGGTAGGGCCAAGACAGGAGCCCTTAAGACCCAAGATCTGGATGTGCCAGCTCTCTTGGTTCCTGGTGATCCTAGACACTGGATGGTAGGCCAAGCAGAGTTCTCCAGAGAACCTAGTTGGACTGCACCTCACCTCTCCTGGATCCTGCAACCAACCCCTTTGCTAGCTGTAAGTTACCCCCCAAAATAAACCTCCTTTTTAACTACGTAGAGTTGCCTTAATAAATCTTCCAATAGAAACAAATTTTAAGGTTGGCATAGCAGGTGAGTTTGTAAATGTGTTTGAAGCAGTTGAATTTCTACATACTTGCATAGTAGTCTAATTCCTGCATATATGTACAGAAGTAGAGTGTCTGCATGAACTTATAATAGTGGAGTTCTTGGGTCCATGCATAATTAGTTGTTCTGTATCTACTCACAACAATAATGTTCCTACATGTGCATACAGTAAAAGTCAAGCATGACTTCAAAGTGGTCAAGTCCTTACATATGCACATATTAGTTGTTTTTTTCATGGATGTGAATCATTTGAGTTCTTGCATAATATGGATAGCAGTAGCATTCCTGTATGTATGCATAACATCATAGCAGCAGCCTTGATACCAGTGTGTTCTACAATAGCCCCCTGCATGTATGCACATCAGTATCTTTGCTGCATGCATGTGCAGCAGAAGCACCCTTCCATGTATGTGCAGCAGGAGAGTTCCTGCATAATTCCAGAGTGGGTAGCACCTCTGCAAGTGTGTGCCATAGTCCTGTTCTTGTGTTATGCACAGCAGTCATTCTACAGGTACGAGCAGCAGTAGAGTACCTAAAAGTGTACATGGCAGTAGCTTTCCTGAATACCACGCACATATGTGAAGCAGTGAGAGCTCATGAATATGAGTGTGGTTTCTGTAAAGAAATACGACAACAACAATTGCCTTCTTACCAACAGCCTTCAGGCATTTCTAAACTCCCCTTTGTTCTCTGCCACCTCTAAAAGTATTTTTTATTGGTTTTTCTTTCTCAATTTCTACAAAGTTTAATGAAACTTGTTTTTAAATATCTCTTAAATCAAAATTAATATTTTAACATGCCATAGAAAAGTATATAAAAACTTAAAATCTTCTCTAACCCAGGAGCCTTAAGCTAATAACCTCTGAATTGTGCTACATGTTGAGTTACTCTGTCATTTCTCTTTTCTATTCCTTACTTCCCTCTTCCCCATATTCTTCTTTATCCTTTCCACCATCCAGTCAGTCTTGCCTGTCCATCCTTCTAAGTTTCTACTCAGTATCCACAGTGAAAAATCAATTATATCTTTCAAGAGTCAATCACCAGTCAGCACATTTGACATCTTGTCCCTAGCAGTTCTTTTTGCCCATGGAAATTGCCTCATCAGGTCTCATCTCTTCCTTGCCTTTACTACCTCCATAAGTGTATGTTTCCATGGCTGCTGGTCAAAGGGAATTGAAATTGGTTTGCTTCAACATCTACTATCTCTGTCACACTGAAAATGCCTCCTCCTACTCCATGTACCCTTTAGGCAATATGTGAATGTTCAACTAAATATACTGATGTACTTGGAACACTTGGTAAAGAACTCTTGGGTAGCAAATAATCATGTTTGGTGAATGAAATAATGAATAAACTTTCCTGACTGTTTTTAAAGTTAAATCTTCAGTGATTCCTGATTCTGTTTTCCCCCTTTATTAAATTATTTTCTCAGACAGTCATACACAGCACAGAGCAGAAAGAAAAGCTGAATATACTGGCTCTGCTGGTGGGGTTGCCGAGGCCATTTATAGAGGCCAGTGTGACTCCACAGTCATTTCTGATTTCTCCTGTCTATCTTCTTGTTGGTTCCCTCCAGGCTTTGCCATCAGTCTAGCGTATCTATGTTCTTTTTCCTTACCTTTGTCTCCTTCTTGGATACGAGTGACTGGCCCTGCTTTATTCTCTGGCAGTTGCTGAATCATATCAATGACTGATTTGTGTATTTTTCTCAGATACCTGCAGATATTTAAGTCTTGACTGTTTCAGGTTTGGATTTATTGTTTGTACATTTGTATCCCCCTGGCTCTTAATGAACATATACAGCTTTGAGACTTGGGACAGGAATAATATCCTCTATTTTGTTTTTTTTAACTTTTTTTGAAGTGGAGATAAAGAACTAGATGGTATGTCTCCATGGAGGCTGATGTGATGGCCAATGAAGAAAACATTTTTCAAACAAAAGCATATTCATGTTACACTTACTTGACTATGATATCAGGAATGTTCAGACAACTAAATTGAGATGGTCTGAGCATAGAACTCAGACTGAAAATTTCCCTAGTAATATTTATATTTAGTGATAGCTCTAAATATTTGCACTCCCAAAGAAGACTATCGTGAGTTACAAGAGAAAATTTAAATTTGAAATAAAAATTATAAGTACTTATTTATCACTAAGTAAATTGCTTTTTAATTATTAAAACAGCAAGGAATTCAATGGAGAAACTCATTTTGACAAATGGCTCCAGGATAATTGGACATCCACAGGAATGAAAATGAACCTTACATATTCAAATTTACTACAAAAAATAGCAGACAATTAAATTAGGATCCCATTGTAAAAATGTAAAAATATATAGCTGTTGGGTTGGGGAGAGACATCACTGTGACCTTAGGATTCTAGATAAGATATCAAGGACCATTTGTCCCTGTGCTTTATCCAACCTTAGTCTCAACAATTCTCGCTCATATAGACCCTCCTCTTTCTCGCCAATTGGACTCCCGGAGCTCCACCCGGGGCCTGGCCGTGGATCTCTGCTTCCAGATCCCTCAGTCATTAGATGGGGTTTCTAGCACGACAATTAGGGTGTTTGGTCATCCTATCACCAAAGTAGGTCAGTTCAGGCTGTCTCTCGACCATTGCCATCAGTCTATTGTGGGGGCATCTTTGTGGATTTCTGTGGGCCTCTCTAGCACTTTGCTTCCTCCTATTCTTATGTGGTCTTCATTTACCATGGTCTCCTATTCCTTGTTCTCCCTCTCTGTTCTTGATCTAGCTGGGATCTCCCGCTCCCCCAAGCTCTCTTTCCCTCGACCCTTGCCCTTCATTAACCCCACTCATGTCCAGGCTGTTCATGTGGATCTCATCCATTTCTCCATCATTGGGTGATCCCTGTGTCTTTCTTGGGGTCTTGTTTTCCAGGTAGCCTCCCTGGTGTTGTGAGTAGCAGTCCAGTCATCCTTGTTCCACATCTAGTATCCTCCTATGAGTGAATACATACCGTGTTTGTCTTTCTGAGTCTGGGTTACCTCACTCAGGATGATCTTTTCTAGATCCATCCATTTGCTTGCAAACCTCATGATGTCATTGTTTTTCTCTGCTGAGTAGTATTCCATTGTGTATATATACCACATTTTGTTTATCCATTCTTCAGCTGAAGGGCATCTAGGTTGTTTCCAGGTTCTGGCTATTACAAACAATGCTGATATGAACATAGTTGAGCAAGTGCCCTTGTGATTGAGCCAAACGAATGGAAACACATGAACTATGAACCAATGGCTGAGTGGCCCCCAACTGGATCAGGCCCTCTGAATAGGTGAGACAGTTGATTGGCTTGATCTGTTTGGGAGGCATCCAGGCAGTGGGACTGGGTCCTATGCTCAGTGCATATAAGTTGACTGTTTGAAACCTGGGGCTTATGCAGGGACGCTTGGCTCAGCCTGGGAGGAGGGGACTGGACCTGCTTGGACTGAGTCTACCAGGTTGATCTCAATCCTCGGGGGAGTCTTTGCCTTGGAGGAGGTGGGAATGGAGGGTGAGCTGGGGGGAAGGGGAGGGTGGCGGGAGGGGGGAGAACAAGGGAATCCATGGTTAATATGTAGAATTAAATCATATTGTAAAATAAAATTAAAAAAATAAAAAAATAAAGATATCAAGGACCATGTAAAAAGAAAAAAAATGATACAATCAACTATAAAAACTAAACACTCATTCCATCCCTGTCATCTTCCATAACTAGCTGTTCTACTTCCCCTTCCTTAAGGAGACCTGTCTGCCCACCTCCTAGTCCTTACTCTGTGCATAACTTCTGTGGTTCTATGGACTGTAGCCTGGTTATCTAAGTGGGGAGGGAAGAGGGAAACAAGGGAGAGAATACAGGGAGAAAAGTTAAAATTCAGAGCCATTTGAGGGATAGTGTGGAAATATAATACAATAGAAGCTTCACACACACACACACACACACACACACACACACACACACACATATTTGTTGGTGATCTACATGAAATCTACAAATAATGGGGAGAGACAGAGCCCAACAGGCCATCTCTTGTCACCAAATGATGCTTCCAGTACCAAGATTAAGTTACATCTAATTTGGTTGTTAGCAAAGGGATCCCATGGGAATCCCAAAATAACCCATTCTATTTCCAAGACTACAGGTTGCTCTCCACAAATGTTAGAAAACCCTCATTGCTAAACAGGTTAAAGTCAAGCCAATGACTACATAGAGCCTTCACTCTCACATTCTAGAGTTTTTGGTACAGAAAGGTTACTCTACATGCTACCAAAAGAGAAACCCAAACACCAACCTAGCCAAAAATCCTTTGGTCTACAGTGGTGTCCTGCCTGCAAGATATTTCAGTGCAATGGTGGCATAAAGTCTGGGGCATGACCAACTAATACCTGATATGACTTAAGGCCCATTCCATGAGATGGGACCTATGGCAGACAGTGCTTGGGTGACTAAGAGCCTAAGACTAGATAGCTCAGGGACCTAGGGAAAAACCAAAGTCTATTATTGTTCTAAAGAAGTAGCAATAAAATGATTCCTAATGACTTTCTGTTGTACTCAGATCAGTGCCCTCTTCAGCCATCATCAGAAAAGCTTCATCCTGCAGCAGATGGGAACAAATACAGAGGTACACAACCAGAAATTATGCAGAGAGTGAGAGATCTTAGAACACTCAGCCCTAAATGGGATGTCTCCATCAAATTCCTCCCCTCAGGGCTCAGGAAAACCTGTGGGAGAGGAAGCAGAAAGAGTGAAAGAGTCAGAGCAAATGGAGGACACCAAGAAAACAAGGCCTCCTAAATCAATATGAGTAAAGCTCCTATGGACTCACAGAGACTGGAGCAGCATGCACAGGACCTGCTCGGGTCTGTACCAGGTTCTCTGTGTGGACATTATAGCTTCTAGTTTAGTGCTTTTGTGATTTCCCAAGTGTGTAAACAAGAGGGTCTCCGATTCTTTTGCCTTCTCTTGGGCCCTTTTCTTTCTACTTGTTTTGTCCAATTCCAATATGTTAGGTTTTTTTTTGTTTTATCTCATTTTATTTTATTACTATCCATGAGAATCCTATTTGTTTTCTAGTGAGAGACAGAAAGCAAGTGGCTCTGGATGTGAGGGGATGTAGGGAGAGGAGGAGTAGAGGGAGAGGAAACCATAATCAGGATGTATTATGTAAAAAAAAGAATCTATTTACAATAAAAGAAAAAAAACTAAAGACACCAGATCTCTGAAAAACACTATTAAGAAAAAGGAACAACACGTTATAGACTGAAATAAAATATTTGCATATATGCATAAAAGATATAGGCAGATTATATAAAGTACATTTGAAACTCAGCATAAAAAAGCAAAAATTTCAGACATGCAAACAACCAGAGTAAACACTGCATCATATATCACAAAGATATACTAGCATATGGGTGTTATTGGTCACATAGTATCACTCGTTATTACAAGATGAAAATAAACATCACATGAAATACCACTGCATATATGTACGAATTGCTTTCAAAAAGTGGAAACCAATAATATGTGAGAGCAATATTGCAAGACACTGCGAGCTTCAGTGTAACATCCACCATGTCCCATTCCAGGCCCTGTTGATGATATGCAAAGTCATATGGCCACTTTCAGAAGCAGTTTTGTGGTTCTTTAATAGAAAATAAAAGTTTAAGCATACACTGTATATATACATTGCTAAGTGAAGGAAGGTAGGCCCAATAAGGTAGATAATCAAATAACTGCACAGATTACAGCTATTGAGAATCATGTGTCACACTTTTGGAAAAAGAAAGTTACAAAGAAGCAAAAGAGAAATGACAGTATGAACACTCTAGTGTAAAAAAGACTTTTACATTATATATACATACATATATATATATATATTTGTGTGTATGTAAGTATATATACATATATATACAAACATACACATGCATACATGCAATACATATACACACATTTATGCACATACATATATATGCATATATGTATACACACATATATGTATATACATATACTCATACTCACACAAATACAGTGATAAATAATGATGATATATATATATATATATATGCACATGCATACACACAGAGCCATTAATTTTATTCTCGCAGGTTTTGAGTCAATGTATAGAAGCATATTTCTTTTCATTGAAAATAGTTTTTTCTCATATACTATACCCTCTCCCTCTACTCCTCCCAGCTCCTTTCCACCTCCTATCCCATCCTTATTACTTCCCTTTCTGTCTCTCATTAGAAAACAAACAGGCTTCTAACAGATAATAATAAAATAAAATATAATAAGATGAAACAAAAGCTGTCACTTTGGAATAGGGCAACACAAACAATGGGTAAAGAGCTCAAAAAAAGGTACAAGAAATAGATATAGACACAGAGACCAACTCATTTGCACACTCAGGAACCCTATGAGAACACAAAAGTGAATGCGACAGTATGCATGCAAAGGGCCGATATGGTAAGAAAGAGATAAATAAATAAATAAATAAATAAATAAATAAATAATAAATAAATATTCATAACTACACAAAAACATAAAAGTATAAGAACCAGCAGGCAAGGAGGGCATGGAGCTAACAAGGCCCTCTAAATCAACGGGATCAACACACATATGAACTTACAGAGACTGAGGTAGTATGTTTAGGACTTGCAGGAATCTGCACCAGATAGGGTCCTAGAGCTGAAAGGAGAAAGGACACTTGTCCCCATCCTTAACCCAGAAGCTTTCCCAATTGATAACCATTTGCAAATGAAAATTTAGTTTCCTCCAAGGGAGTCAGTTTCTCTGGGGAAACAAACTACTGTTCAGGGAAGGCCACATACCCAGAAGTAGACGTCAACAGAAAATGAACTCAACAGTTTCTTTGGAGGTTCCTTGTCTCGTAATGAGATATCAGGGATTTTTTCCTTATCTTTTTAAAAAATTTTAATTTTTAAATTTTTTAAAAGTATGTTTTTTTGAGCAAATTGAGCTCAGTTCACTGTGTAGATGAAAGCAATTATGTCACAAGCATACCCAGCACTAAGTCTTGGTTTCTACACATCTTCCTGCAATGAAAGACTCTAGGTCTCCTTGGAGAAAGACTAGAAATGGAGAGAGACAATGGAACTATGGAGCAGCTGGAAGTGCCAGAAAGTGTGGGCAACTTTACGTGGACAAACCAACACGGGAGGACAGGAGACACATAAAAACTCCTGTAATGAGCAAAGCTAAGAGAATGTATGTGATAAATAAATGATACTGGTACTGCCTATAATGTTAGAACAAAGTGTCCAAGTTTCCATACACACCTTGAAAATTGATTGCATTAAATAAGCACAAAAAGTGAATGTTCCTAAAAGAGTTCCCATCAATGGTCTTAACAAGTTATGACCTCTACATGCTACAATATTGACCTGCCACCTAAGACATGCTCACTAATGCAATAGCTGCAAGACTGTTTGAAGGATAACCAAGCGCCACAGGTGAATAAGGACAGTATCCTGAGTACGAAGTGGCTTTTCATGAGAATAACAAGCAGAAATGAGGCTTCTCACAAATATTTTAGTCAAAGTAAAGAAAAAAATGCTTCAAACACCCCACTCTTATTTTTTAAGGTATTTCTGGAAACTGTTCTTTGTTTAAGTTCATCTGCTTCTAACTCAGACAAAGCATACAGCAAACTGGAAAAACACAAGATTACCTAGTCTTCTTCATCCCGAGAATGTTACAGTCCCCTAGCAACAAGTATTACAACTCTGTAACGACAACACTCACTAAATCCCAGCATTGTATAGCAAAGCTGACTATAAGCTCTAAACTTCAGAAATGATGTACGTACTTTCTGTCTAGGTAAGAGACTCTTTCTAATAGAGATAGTGATAATAATTAAGAGTAAGAAGTAGAAAAAGATGAAAATAAGATATGTGAGTTTGTAAAAATTCTGTCTTGTTAGATCTGTGTTAAGAAATCTTTAGGTGTTTACTAAGTTAAATATATGCTAATGGTACCTCTATATAAGTTTGTAAAATAGATCCATAGAGTTCCTTTAAAAATATAAGCTTGCAAGAAGAATCTAAGGTAGTCCTAAAACATATAGTAATAAGCTTGTAAGAAGTAAAGATACTAGTTGTAAATGTAAGTTTAAATAAGAATTAAAAAGATGGAATGAATATAAGTATATAAGAAGTAATAAGAAATATATCTGCTAAAGTAGTTCTATAGTTTCCTTAAAGAGTATAAATAAGTAGATGTTAATATGTTATATGTGAGTTTGTAAAAATGTGTAAATGTTGAGTGTGAGTTTATGCTTAATGTATATGGTGAAGGAACCCGAGACACAGAAGGTTAGTGTCATAGTAGACTGCAAAATAGGCAATCTGAATGGTTTCAAAAGCTCCAGAAGCCAGAACCAGCACAAGGCACCCACAGCTGAGATCTGTGGAAAATCAATGCAATACAGAAAAACCTGAGCTAACATCAAAAATAGTGCGGTTTAGAATACTACTGTACCTAGAAAGGTCTCTGTCTGTGAGAACAAAAGTTGCAGAGACGTTTGTTTGAACTAAAATTATTAACTGCAAAAAGTTTTGGTTGTAAAACGTCTCTTCATATTTGGAAGTGAAAGCCTGATACCAGAATTTATTTTTTTTTGAACTTTTTGAACTTAATGAGAAAACTACAAAAAGATTTTGGTTATGGATTTATCATATTTGGAAGGCTAGTACCAGAATTTATCATTTGAATTTTGAGACTTAAGAAATGAAATGCACAAAAAGATTTCATTGCAATGGGACAATTTCCAGTTTATAGTAATGACCTAGGAACTGTATGCTGGAACTGGGTTAAAAATGGAACTGTTTAAATGAAGAAATTTATTGTTTCTACCTTGACTCAAGATGCAGTTTTGTATATGCATATATGCTGGTGATTCATGTATTGTTTTATGTTAAAAATGCAATTGTTTTGTGGAAAAAAATAAATAAATAAACTTTAAAAAAAAAGAAGAGATGCTTAAAAAAAAAAGATTACCTAGTCTTCCATTGTGCCAGACATTGTCTTTGACCTCTAACATCATGGTATGGAACTATAGTCCTGGCACAGTCCTATCCCAAGATGGCCTATTATAGTTTTCAAGTTCTTTTCATTTGTAGCTGACTTGTCAATGAAATAAAGACAGACCTTCTAAGTGAGAGGAGATCTCAAGTCTGCAGATCCTATTTCCCCTGCAAGGAGAAATACTGCATATTGTCTCCAAGGGAACTGTGAGGTGCTAGAGGTCATGCAGTAAAGAAAAACAATAAACAGATTAATTTTAGCAACTGAATTAATATTGCCTTTGCTTTCAGGTAATTTTTTTTTTTCAGTAGTGAGTGTTGAACCTAGGATCTCAGGCATTGAAGACAAGCCACTTCCGCCCTGGTCTATAGCTCTGGCCTTGCTTCCAGGTAACTCTTGATAAAAAAATGTTTGCTGAAGAAGTGACCCAGTAAAGATGGCTATACTTAATTGTTACCAACATATTGGTCCCTACTCTAAGAATGCATCCTGGTGCTGGGGCTGCTGTGTACTCTAAGGATGGCATGTAACTGGTTTCACAGGAGCAAGACTGCTTATCAGTATGTTATATGAATATTCAGAGGAAACAGACTAGTACACTGAGACTCAGCTATTTGCCTCAAAGACAAATAAGCAATGAATACATAAATTAATTTATTAATGTTAACAAGTTTTCACTCTTGTACTAGTAATTTTAAATCACCTGACTAATACATTTGTCATTTAAAGAGATAAATTTATTTCAGGCTTCATTGCTCACCATGGTGGGTGGGCATGCACTCATTGGAGGATGGAGTGAAGAATGCAGAAAGTGGTGCCACCGTTCTTTCCTGTGTGTGTGTGTGTGTGTGTGTGTGTGTGTGTGTGTGTGTGTGTGT
>CABHPQ010162040.1:0-15148 GCA_902168405.1 Peromyscus aztecus | reverse complement strand
TGTGTGTGTGTGTGTGTGTGTGTGTGTGTGTGTGTGTGTGTGTGTGTGAATGTGTATAGGAAACTCTCAGTTCCCATCTGTCTCAGCAGGCAGGATGATCAACTTTCCCACCCTGCCAGAGATTAGAAGCAACAATGATTAAAGCTGACATGATGAAGCACTATAATCAGGTAAAAATCACTCTGACTTAGTCCCAGGAAAAATCCACAAAGGGCTGGGGTCCAGACAGACAGGAGTGCCCACCCCAGCCAATCTCAGCTGCACAGGCAGGGCCTGAAGTTCTTCCAGGGCTTTCACTTCTTGAAGTCACCATCTGGGCCAGATATTGGAACACTGTAATAGATGCTTGGATAAAGTCCTTCAAACCACAGATGATGGGGAGAGTTTTACTTGTGAACCTCAATTCAAGCATTCATCTACAATTATTTTAATAGTTCACTGTTTCTGTGTGTTTAGAATTTCTTCCAGCTGGATCTGTGTGTTTCTTTGATGATTAGCAAAACTATTTTTCAGTCTTTATCCTTTTTATGGAGTGACTGCCTACCTGTGATTGTTACTGACCTTGTCTATTCCAGAACATGCTGCCTTTCCCAACTTACTATAAACCTCTGCCTCAACAAGATACAGTACAAATTTATTAACTATTTGCAGGTAACAATCAAAAGCCACACCTAAGCCTTTATCTAATGAAAGTCAAAGAATAAGTAAAAACTGTTCTTATAGCTACACTCACAAACTACAAAGATATATTCAGTATCTCGTCAAATGCCAGAGCTATGTTTATTATGAAGCTAACTGAAAGGATGCAAATTTGTTACCAGTTAGAATCTCTACTGCTGTGGATATTGCTCTGCATGCTGTGAATGTGTTGCTCTGATTGGTTGATAAATAAAAGGCTCATTGGCCAGTAGCCAAGCAGGAAGTATAGGCAGGATAAGCACACAAGGAGAATTCAGGGAAGAGGAAGGCTGAGTCAGGAGACGCCATCTTGCCATCTAGGGAGCAATATGTAATGGCACATGGGTAAAGCCATGGAAACCATGTTAACATATAGATTAACAGAAATGGGCTGAGTTTAAGTGTAAGAGCTAATCAGTAGTAAGCCTGAGCTAATGGCTGAGCAGTTTTAATTAATATAAGCCTCTGTGTGTTTACTTGGGTCTGAGCAGCTACGGACTGGGTGGGACACAGGAAAACTTCAGCTACACTCTACTGCTTGACACTGACACTAAGTCATTCTAACAGAAAGGAAGCTTTAACAGTTTTGATTTTTCTACCTTATGATCAAAGTGGGAAAGTTTATTGCAATTTTTATCCTACAATGGAATCTCTCATAAATTACTTTGAGAGAGATACTGGGCCAATTAAATCTCTGGTCTCAGAAACTCCTGGTCTCCTCATTTTCTGTTTCTAAAATGCCCATCTCCCCAGAGAAGTTCTGAAACTAGTTTTGAGACTTAACTTTTCAATGATTTTTTTTCAGAAACATTTTCTGCTTGGAAATTCTGATAAGTAATCATTGTACTTTCCTGTCAATCAAGCACATACATATGTATCATGAGGTTCTAATTATATACACCCAAAGTCAAGTTTGTGTATGTGTATGTGTCTATCTTTCTATCTCTCGCACACAGGTACACATATGAGTATCATTTATTCTTCCTTTTTTATTAGATTTTAAATTCCTATACATGAAGAAGATGAACTATTTATTCACAAATAATGTTGGTCCACAAAAATACATCTTTGTTTCATATTTTCTTATTAATATAGAGGCTTCTCAATTTGTAACATGGTTGCATCCTAGTTAAACCTATCATAAAAATCTAATTTAATTTAGTTCATCTATATTGCTAAAGATCTGAGCACAGCCAATCAATTAATATGCCAATAAAGGTAGCTGCCAGTGCTCATCACTGAGAAAGCACTGTATTTCTTACTCACTAAACAACAAAAGATTAAAAATTAAAACTCTAAGCATGGTTTCTACTGAATGTATATTGCTTTATTTCCAACCATCATAATTTCCAAAGGCCTTAGTTTCAACCACTGTACATTGGAGGGTATCTGTGATGTCCTTCAAATGGCTTGATTATTTAGTATAGGAAATCAACTACTTACTAGGAAAAATATCACTTTGAGTAATTGAAAGTTTTTCTTAAACTAAACCCAAAAGCACAATGCTACCAATGTGAAAGCATGCATAGTTAACATTTAAATATAACAGGCTTTACAACAGAATTTTTGTCTGTAAGAAATATCGTTAAACTCAAGATAACCTTTACCAACATTATGCTGCAAAGATATAAGATCTTAGAAAATCATGCTTTAATGAAGATTTCAGAGATGTTCTGAGGCTAATACCACATTGCTCCCTGAAATCATGTAAATTGAACTTGGATTTGTTTTTCAATATTTAGCAGATTGCTATTTACATACCACAATTTTCTGACATGACAATTTACACAGGAGATTTCCCAAGTATTCAAAACTAACTGCATCAAGTGTAAGAATTTCACAGTGTAGTCTACATAAATAATTCCACAAAAAGCATACTGTAGCGCTTTGAGGCAACACAAAGAAAAATGCAGTTTTGTGTAGAGGTCCATGGCGAAGCTGACAGTACAAACACTTGTTTTTTGACTTTGCATCCACCATTCCACCCTACAACATGGTAGCCTGTTCAACTTAATCATTCATTCTGTGAAGGGGAGAGAACCCATCCCCAATCACCAGCAGAGGAGGTCCACACTGTATGGACCACATGGTCCTATGGTTAGAAAGGCTCATCATTAGTCAAGCACAACTAGGTGCTTGCACTCACCTTCCTTCCTTTAGCGAGTATTTAATCTGCTCTCCACTTCTGCTAGGGAAACTGTCATGCGCCAGGGAAACAGGGAAGAGGACAGATACATCTGTACACCATTCATAAAATGCTGTACCAGGAGGGTGAGATGTTAAAGACAACCACACAGCTAGTAATACACACACCAGGAAGGCCAAGGCCAGATGAGGTTGTAGAAAGTGGGGTGCTCAAAACTGACAATCCTCTGTAAGAGAGTTTTGTATTTTTTTTACTTGTTCCCTGACCTGGCAAAATCATCAACTAGTCCTGTCTTCCTCATCTGTAACATGGGAATTAGTTCCTTTATATAGGGACTTCTTGGAGGAACTGCAAATTATTTGCCATCTCTCTACTGAATAGGTAAACTTTTGTTTCCTCCATGTGGCTGCACTGACCACCAGCATGCAGAGGTAACATCCCATCCTCCAGGTAAAGTCAGACACAGTCATGCAACTCATACTTCCACTTGTCCGTCTAGGACACATTCACTAAGGACTTGTTCTCTTGGAAGGCATAATTCAGCTGTTGTGGACAGAAGGATCAGGGGGCCGTGAAAGAACTCAGATGGTTCTAGCTGACATTCCCCATCTCTGAGAGCAGAAGCCAGTTTCATAGCATATATCCCAACTGAGAGTTTAGAATCTTAGAACAAGCTATGTCCATTCTGAATTCCCAGTTTTGAGCTCTCATCTTAGAATCTACAAGAATAAATGTGATACTCACTATTTGTAGCAATTATGTTTTCTGAGTCACTTGATATATTTCAGTACACAATCAGAATCCCTTCCAGCTGTATCAGCCACTGTTGCAGTGAATGTGAATCTGACAGCAATGCATCATGAAGGCAATGGGGTTTAATTCAAAGGAGAAATTACATTATATGATTTATTAGAAATTTCAAGGAGGGGCCACATACTTGGTGGCATACTTAATAGACCACTAAGCATTCTGTTAACATTATAGTCTTCTGGGTGTTACTCTTGATCCCAATTCTTGATCCTAATTCCTAAAAATGTGATAACATAAAATTTAGTTTAGAAAGACTTGTAAGTAGAGCAAAGTAATACACATCACATGTATATGAATCTATAAGTAAAGATGAGGCAAGTCAACTTGTTATGCTGAAAAATTCTAAAGATAAAAATTGTCAGACTGTAGATAAATCCATGAGTAATGAAGACAGAATAGCACTGGTTGATGACAAACTCCTTCTAAGCACCCATGAAATGCACAAAATTGTACTGTTGCAAACTGTGCTGCACTTCAACTTCTAAGTGTTGGAGACTGAAGTTGCCTTGCCTCTATTTATGCTCTGGTCCATAAGAGTGTACCTGAGAAAAACAGGGCATGGGTATACATGCCTTGTCAGCTGCTCATTCTTGGAAAAGCTACTGCATCATGCAGGTTACAAGGATATTGATCATCCATTTAAGACTAACTGCACACTTTTATCATGGGGGGGGACTGTTAAATTATGCAAAAGCTATTATGTAGAATGAAATCTACTTTTCTTTTTCAAAAACTTCATCCCCAACCATCCTTTTATGTTTATTGTTGTTATGTCTCTAACTAGTAATTAGGCAAAAGGACAAGGCAAAGGTAAGTTAAATTTAGAATATTTTCTCCACATTCCATTAACAGCAAAGGATAGTGCTGTATAATCATGTATGATACAATTACAGGATGTTTGAATGACATCTGTGCAGTATTCTTTAACTGAGTTGTACTGTGATTTTTTTTTTTAGTTGCAAAGAAAGATTTTATTAATTCTAACAGATAGGGACACTAAACAGATTTATCAAGCTAGATTTTAACAAACACTGGGTGCTATGATGATCTGTCTCAGGCAAGTATATTTCTGATTTTCTCTTTCTCTAAGCTGCCACCTTTTTCACTGGTAAAAATTTAATGCCATTTATTTGGATTGAAATGGGTTTGCTCTTAACAGACCCATTAGGAGTACATTGGAATACTGCCCCCAGCACTCTATCTCTTCTGTCTGACAATACGTAAGCAAAATGCACTCGCTGAAAAGAACCAGCAAGAATCTGGGATCCAGAGCAAAATGAATATGTGACCTGTGGTTCAAAAGTTATGGATCTCAAAAGGATGGTAGAAGGACATCAGACAAAACCTAGCCCCTGCTGAGCACACAGAGCAAAACTGCCATACAGGTCTACACAAATCAAACCAGTATTCTACAGAAATCCATGGCAAACAAGGGAGCAGAGAGGAAAACACTGCCTGTGGAAGTCCCAGTGTGGGTCTGTGGGTACCTTTGTGGTTTTAAATCTCAACCCTTCTTGGAAAAAAATCTAATCTGTGGAATTCAATGTCTCTCCAGAAAACGACTCGCAAATACTTAAAAACTACCAGATGCTTTGGCAAAAGTTCCCACAACCCTCTCCTCCCCATTAAAGGACTGCCATGAGGTCAGCTTGAGAAATAGGGCTCATGAGATGTGCCTCATAGGATCATGCTCCAGGCTGGATTTGTGATGCTTCTTGAGTGCTTAGCTTAGTACTTGACACCTGTTAAGCATTAAATAAATGTTATTTAAAAGCTGCCACTGAATTGCAGCTTAACCCAAATCAATAAAATGATAGTCAGGGACTCAGGGAAAGGAGAGAGGAATAATTGCACAGTTCCACACCTATGTCTCCTGCTCTCCTCAATTTGATGCGAACTATAAACAGTTATAATTTATTGCGCAACTCAGATTTTCAAAGACTTGACTTGAAAGCTAAACTGAAAAAGTTTGTCCTTTCTCCCTACCCTACCCTCCCTTCCACCTATCTCCCTCCTCTTTCTTTGTGATTTTTTTTTGAGACCAGGTCTTACCAGAATCCACACTGGGCTCAAACTTGTGATCTTGTTATTTCAGCATCCTGAGTGCTGGGATTTCAGGTGTGCTCTGCCAGGCCTAGATTGCATGTTTCTTAACAGATACTTCAGTATATTATTTTGAAGAGTCATTGGGGAAAAGAACACTGGTCATTGTTTTAATTTTTATTGATTCTTCAGTAATTTCCTACATGTACACAATGTATTTAGATTATGTCTACCTCTGCAAGCCCCCTACCTATTCCCTTCATCCAATGGGGTCTCACCTCAAAGGAGAAAACTCACTCCTGGTACTGTAAACTTAATCAAGAACTCTTAGCTAGGGAGGTGATAGGTCTTAATATTGTTCCTTTGCTGAAGGGACATCTTATCACACTGCCTTCTAAATACTCCTTGTACCCACTGACTAGTATAGCTCTCAGCCTTCATCAGAGAAGATTCTTCATGGAGCAGATGGACAAACTCACAACTGGTCTAAGTGCAGAGAATAAGTGACTCTCAAGTGCTTAGGAAACATCACAGAAAGGGGGCAAAAAGGTTGTAAAAGCCAGAGGTCAGGGGATAAATAATGTCTTCTGGACGTAACAGGACCATGCATTTATGAATTCACAGCAACTTTGGTTGACCTAATCACATGTTTTAACAATATTCTGAGCCCAAGTTAAATACTATTTATTTGATAATTTTAATCAGAAAGGAGCACCTGGTCAGTATGTGGAGAGAATGGGTGTTTAATATTTAGATTTATCTCCCAAGAGATCTTAGTCTTTAGGTAAGGTGCTATATGAGTATGTCATGATATTATACAGAAATTCAGTATTCAGTCTAGCCAAAATAGAAATGACTAAGACTTTTATGTGATTACCGAGTGCTGGCCTAAGTCTTCAGCATTCATCATGCCCTACAACACTGTCCCCATAGCTTAGAAAGGCTTTCCTGTCAAAGATACAGGTGCTGGCATTGGCCTCAAAGGATGGTGCATGTGCACCAAAGACTGGATGAAGAAATATGCTTCAAGAAACAACAACAAAACGAACAAGTAACATTTGACCATAGGCTATAACCCTGGAAACCTGTGCGATCAGTTTAACAACTTCAGTATGGTTGAAGCATATGCCTCTAAAATTGAAAAATCAAGAGCTTACAGGGCAAGATTATTTTAAAAAGGTGTATCTTATTCCAGGTTAGAGTGTTTTTTGTTGTTGTTGTTGTTGTTGTTTTTCTCTACTGGAATCAGAAAATAACAATGATTGTGTTAAGTGATGCAGTAAAATCTATTCTCAAGGAGGTGATTTCACAGCCATAGTGTCAGTCTGAACTGGAAATACAAGGAGATCTGACAAAGGGACCGATGGTAGGAGATGTGCAAGGGAAGAGGGGGGTCAGATGGAACCTGGTCTGATGCCCTGGAGTGATGGGTGGACTGTAATAACAGTGACTGAGACAAAGAACACCGAACACAAATGCTGTCTGTGAGTGCAAAAATACGAACCATGATAGAAAGTTGGGAACCATGTCTGAGAAGGCTGTTGTAAATACATGGTTGGGTTGGCCTTAGGGTGGGAAGGGAAAAGACCTATAGCATAGATTGTAATCACAGCTGGAACCATATGGCTAGCTGTAATCAAGGAAGCAATTAGAAAACAAGATAAGAACTTATGGTAAAATAAGCTTCTAAGTTGATTAGTTCACAGATTTGAATCACAGTTCCAACTTCAGCAATAATAAATGACAAAAGGCTCTACATATCTGTTAGGTATGTTTTCAGATGAAAATATTGGGCATTTCCAACCAATTTAATTATAATAGTTTTCTTCTTATACTGTTATGGGTGATAAAGTAGAATTTGTCTTATGGTGGGACATCACATGCCCATGAACTAAACAGGCTCACCAATGACAAGATTCCAGTTCTCTGCTATTAATTTTTAGAGATTTGATTTAATTTAAAATGGAAAATGAAGTTATTGTAGAATTTTTATTTTTTTATTTATTTGGTCATTGATCCAAAGTTGTAGTCCTAAGCAGAATTATGTAACACTAGCCAAAAAAGCACAGCAAAAGTGATAAGTCCATGAGAATACATAATTACTGAAGCTGTGGTACACTGGAATAGCCAAACTCTGCTGGAAGAAGAAAGAATTCTAAAAACAGAAATGGAACAAGAGAGGCATTTCAGAAAAACAACACTACATGTCTCCCTACTCAACATATCAAATTAAACAGTCCCTGCCTAAGCAAGAAATAACAGCAAACCTGGTAGTTATGACTGCAGAAAACAACCATTTTTTTCCAGTATGTTAAAAAAAGCACAAATAAAATCCAAAAGCCTATAATAACAGAGGAAAATATTTACAGGTTGTGAAACCCAAAAAGCACTGCTAATCTTACTGCAGACAATTCCCTTATGATCAACTAAAAAGAGAAACCAAAAAAGAGAAATGCTTTTGTAGAAACAGAGTGAAATACATACACAAATGATCCATAAAAGAAGAATGGAGAATGAGCAATAAATATTTCAAACATTGTGAGTCTTACCAGTAATCATCGTTATGCAAATTAAAGCACTAATGGGCAATTTGTTTATTCAACTGGCAAATACAGCTGCGTGTATTTAGTGTTACTCTCAGGGTAAGCAGAATACATACATATTGGTTTCCCCTCAGTGACACATACCTTCTGTGGAATAATTTCACTTTCACTATCAGAAGTATTTAATTTGTACATTTTTAACCCAGCAAGTATCTTGTGAGTGTTTTTATACTAATGTTATTTATTTCTAATTGCTTTATGCATTTCATTATGAAATATGTACTTTCCCTAAATACATAGCAGATTTCATTTACTGTGAGAACTTTTAAAGATGTTAAAAGAACAGAAATCTAACTTTGTAATCACCAGTAATGCAGCAAATTCATGCTGGCATTAATTTTATAGTAAGTTCAGACTGTTGCCAAAAATAGGGGACATAAAATACTGTCATTAATCCTACCCATTTCTCTCACATACACAAATAGACAAATTTTATTATATTAGTTTAGTTCTGGATGTATTACATGTTATGCATGTTAAATAATCTTTTTAAATAATTTCTTAATGTTTGGGTGTTTCTTTTTCTCTTTTTCTTTTCTTAACAAGATTAGATAAGCATTGTTATCTCTTTCTAAATTACTAGTTATTTATTTCACATTTTTCTGCTATATAGGATAGTTTTACCAAAGACCTACATAGTTTTCAAACATGTCAGAACAGTGACATCTTTGATACTTTTATACGTATGCCTGTTTTTCAGGAATTAAAAAACATATTTTGAAATGTTACATTAATAAAGAAAATTTTGTGTAACAATATCCATTTGATACATAATTCTTGGACTGGAGAGATGGTGAGGTTGCCACCAGCCACATAAGTTCTAGCTCCAATGGCTCCAATGCTGTCTATTGGCCTCTGTAGACACTCACATGTGTGTATAGCAGATACACACACATACACACATACACACACACACACACACACACACACACACACACACAGACAAATTTCTATAAAGGAATCTTAACATATATAAATGAGAAATTATATATATATATATATACACACTTAATTACAGTTTGTACTTTTTCTCTTTGAGTTTAAATTTAATAACAAAATGTTTTAAATTTATTTTAACTGGGATTCCAGTTTTCCTCATGGATCTGTAAGAATGCTCATGTTATTGAAGATGATCTCCACAAATGTGATGCCAAATTTGCTAATCAAGAAGATTCTTGAATATTCTGTTGGCTACTTCTGCATCATTGTGCTGAAATAACCAACATGCACAAATTTAAGGGGGAGGGTTTGTTTTAGCTTATGGTTTCAGAAAATCAGTGGTTGGTGGCTTGAACTCATGGGACAGCTAGCCTCATGGTGGACAAAGCAACAGAGGGAGGGGCTGGGGTGTGTAATCTTTATAGACACTCACCAGTGACCCATCTCCCTCATATACACTCCACTTCCCAAAGTTTCCAAAACCTTACATAATTATAATCCTCCAGGATCATGAGCTGGAGACCACACATTTAATATACTCCTTTGGCACAATGCCACATCCTTACATGGTTTGGGTCCTGGATCTGAATAGGACAGTGAGAGAATGGGCACACAGACATAGAAAGGGCACATAGACATAGAAAAGTCTGGATTTGGTAGACTTGGCTCTCTGATGCTGAAGCATCAGCACCTCAGAAGCCTTTTGTGCTTTTTATTCTATGGTTGAATAGGGAGATGGCATTTTACATTCACC
The DNA here is from genome assembly GCA_902168405.1 of Peromyscus aztecus. NCBI lineage: Eukaryota > Metazoa > Chordata > Mammalia > Rodentia > Cricetidae > Peromyscus > Peromyscus aztecus. The sequence goes on along the minus strand of CABHPQ010162040.1, from coordinate 5,175 downwards.
TGAACAAGGAGGGGGAGTTTGTGGTTCACAAGTGAACAAGGAAGCAGGTTTAGCTAACCTTAGTAGGAGCAGTCTCTATAGGGAGCAGTCTTCATGGTAGTACCCATCTCAAGCAATACACATTCACTCAGGACTTTCCCTCTACAGGGTGCATTTGATATTTGAGCCACAATAATTATTACCATATATGCAGAGAATTTTTATTAAACTGAATCAGTCAATTTTCACCTGAGTACCTGCCTACAAGGTCACCCTTCAGAAAGTCCTTTCTCAGTTTGAAAATAAATTGCATTTTCTTTGATTTGAGCCTATGCAGGTATAAGTCATGAGGCAGCTATGCAATTCTTGTCTGTGTTCAGATAAATAATAGCATCTGTCAACAAACATTTGCTGCTGTCTTTGCTTGCACTCCAGTTGCTCCTGTCTTGGCACACAGTTCATATTTTTGCCTGTTAAGGCTACATTTCTACACCAAACTTTAAAGTGCTATATTTCTTATGTATTCATTATTTTCAATAATACATGCTAATGAGTATGTCCATGTGCCCACTCCACCACTATTTTTGGGTACTGTGTGATCAACTATATATACTCCTGAAAGCAGATTTCATACCCTACTCTATCCCTGTTCCCTTTCTAGAACTTACTTCTTTCTCTGCCTACTTCTTCACGATACATCTTTCAATCATTTCTATCAACAGTTAAATGCAGGTTCTCTCTAGAATGGCATATGTGCCTCTTTGCCTGCTGTGATCTGTACAGTTTAAAAATTTACGTCTATTGGGGGTGAAGGAAAAGGACTAAGAATCCATTCTGACATGTGAGCCAAGGATGAGTGGTGGTGTCCTGCCAATCTTCCTTCTAAAACTCCTTTTAAATAATGTTAACATATTATCACTCTAAGTTTCAAAGATAAATCTACAGAGAACAGATGTGATTATCTAAGCTCTTGGTCTCGCTGTATGATGACTGAAATGCTGAATAAACAAGACAGTTCTGGTTCCTGGGTCAAAAATTATATACTTTGGTAGGAAATCATTTTCTAGTTATATTTACAAAAGGAAAAAAAAATCAATGGCATCATCCATGCTAGTACCAATTATTGATCAGCTGGGCTCATGACACTGTGTTTGGTGATAAAGTCACTATGTGCAGCAGGAGAGGTATTATAAGGAAGACTAAGAGGGCCTCCTATTTCCTACATTACAGAAGGATGTAGGGGAGCAGGCTGAGTTTGTAGCTGGGGACTGAAGGGCAAATGTTGACTCTTCATGAGTAGAACATACTGCATTTTTCATCTCTCAACAGGAAAATTTCTTCAAGCAAGTTAACTAGAATAATTTAGCAGAATTTGAATCTTTTAATGTGAATCACCTTTAAATGTTTAATGAAACACTTGCATTGAAAAGGGAAAAGCAGATTCAAGATGGTAGATGAGAAACAGCAGCTACTTCCCTTCTCAGTGCAGTAGACGGATGGTTCAGAGAAAGAAGCTTAAGACTGGACAGAAACTTGGTGAGACACAACTTAGTAACTTTCTCTAGTATGATAAAACATTCTGACAAATGCAACTTCAAGGGATGAATATATTTGACTCACCCTGGAAGGGATGTTTCAGCATGAGGCCACTGGCAACATTGCATTCAGTCAGGAAACAGAATGTAATGAATGCTTGTTATCAGTTCATTTTTTTTAAAATATCATTTAGCCCAAAGAAGATAATCTCTCACAGATATTCTCAGAGGCTAACTGTAATATAAATAATTCCTCACAGGTGTTCCATTGGCTTGTGATTTTGATAATTTACACCTTAAGCATCACATTCCTAGATGCTATTAGCAAAGAAAAAAAAGAAATGGAATGTGAGTACTGAGCAGGGTAGCCTTACAATACAGCAGAAGGAATAGTAACACAAAGAGAGAGGAGACACACAGGGAGAAACATTTATGTAGAAACAGATATAGAACAGAAAAGCTAATGGAGGAACTCATAGCCTTGCATGGACCCTTGAGAAGACCTCCATATTCCATATCACGAATGTTTGTGCTAGAATGTGTAACCATTGTGAGTTATTTGCACACAGCCTGCTGCTTTGGTAAACATTCCCTATATTTTCCTTTCACTTGGAACTCCTAGGTAATTATCACTGTGCTAGACTGCCAGCTTCTAAATTATGACCCAATGTGGCCCCAGCAGAAAGCTAAGGAACCATTACCACAAAAACTGTACACAGTGGATTCAGGTCAGAGATACATAAATACTGGCAGCCCCTTTCCCTTTAAGACTGACATCTTGGGGGACCTGCAAGAAAGGGTGGTGAGCAAGCATCAGCAGGCACCAGTGAGTATGAACAGTGGGGCTCAGGGAGCATGCTGCAGCTCCCTCTACATGGGAAGAGTTTACTGGATTAGGGTGTGTCTGCTAAGATCTAAAAGGACAACAAAGCTTAGTGTCATTGGCATTGGTTGTACACTGATGCAATCTGCATAAGTATCAACTAATGCAAATTTGTTTCTACGCCACCTTCTACTAGCCAGCAAGGAAATCAAGTTACTCCAATGAATTATATACAGGCATACACACATGCAAATATACACACACATGCAAATATACACACACACACATGCACACATGCACGCATGCACACACACACACACACACACACACACACACACACACATACACAGAGTTACAGCCTCTATTTTCCATCTATCTCCTTTTTCTCTTTTCAGTTTTTAAACCCTTTAAATTTTCTTTTGATTTCTCTCTCACATTTCCATTTCCCCTACTTATATTTTCTTTCTTTCTTTTTTAAAATCATCTCTAAAAACTCTTTATTTTATTTTATTTTTTCACTGTAGTGGTTTGAAACCTTCACAGCTAAGAACAGCCAGAGAAGCCAGGAGTATGGCAGCAGAGTTCCCTCAGGAAGACCTGGATAGGGCACACTGTTCAGGGAAACCTGGACAGGGCACTGCTCAGGAAGACCTGGACAGGGCACTGTTCAGGAAGACCTGGACAGGGCACTGCTCAGGAAGACCTGGACAGGGCACTGCTCAGGAAGACCTGGATAGGGCACTGTTCAGGAAGACCTGGATAGGGCACTGTTCAGGAAGACCTGGATAGGGCACTGCTCAGGAAGACCTGGATAGGGCACTGTTCAGGAAGACCTGGATAGGGCACTGTTCAGGAAGACCTGGATAGGGCACTGTATGAACCTGTGCAATAAAACCTGAATTGCTTTGGAGACTATAAGATATTGGAGATACCAGAGCCATGAAATACCTGCTGAGGGAAGCTGGAGACAGGGTGTAGAATCAGCCCAAGAGAGAAAAGTCTGCTACAGTCAGCAAAGATGGAAGGGCAGAGCCACCTAAGTCCTCTGCCATTGGACAAAGAGACACAGAATTTGGAGTTTGGCCCCTGGGTTTTGGCTGGGCTTTTGTTCAGTATGTCACCACTATGCTGTTTTCCCTTTCTTGTGGAAGGGTAATGCATATTCTGTGCCACTGAATGTTGGAACTATGTGATCTGCTTTTTCATTTTGATTTTACAGGTGTTACAGTTAAAAGATTGCCTTGAGTATCAGAAGAGACTTTGGCCTTTTAAGCAGTCTTAAGATTGAAAGACTGGGGACTTTTGAAGATGGACTGAATGTGTTTTGTATTATGATATGGCTACAGGTCTATGGAGGCCAGGTAGTGGAATGCGGTCATTTGGATGAGAATGGCTCCAATTGGCTCATCTATTTCCATTCCTATTCCCTAGTTGATGAACTGTCTGGGAAGGATTAGAAAGGATGACCTTGGTGGAGTCGATATGGCCTTGCTGGGGAAGGTATGGCCTTGCAGGAGAAGGTTTTTCACTTGGGGTGGACTTGGAGGTTTCAAAAGTTTATGCCTAGCTCACTCGCTCTCTCTCTCTCTCTCTCTCTCTCTCTCTCTCTCTCTCTCTCTCTCTTCCCGCCCCCCTCTCTCCTCCTACTCCTGTAGATCAGGAATTAAAGCTCTCAGGTACTGCTCCAGTGCCATGCCTGTATGTTACTTGCCATGATGATCATGATGTAACCCTTTAAAACTATAAGCAAACCCCTAATTAAATGCTTTCTTTTATAAGAGTTGCCTCGATCATAGCAATAGAACATAAACTATGGCATCCACCATTTCTGTTGTTATAGTTGTAGGTGTCTTAGCAGGTGCTTAGTGTTTCCTTTGTTTCTGCATCTGCATCATTATTGTTCATTGCTTTTGCTAGTATTTGATTTCCCATTTCCCTTTTCTCTGCATTGTCACATACATAGTACACATTCCAAGTATATTAGATGCTCTGCTGCTAAGCCATACTTCAAGGCCAGCTAACCAGAATCACATCTTCCTCTGTGCACAATGAAGCCATACTCAAATTTTAGTGAATACTTAACATGAAGGTAAGGATGCATAAATACCCTAAGCCATCAGATAGACTACCACTAAACATGGCACTGGGATGGGGGCATAGATTTAAAAAGAGAGAGAGAGAGAGAGAGAGAGAGAGAGAGAGAGAGAGAGAGAGAGAGAGAGAGACAGAAAATGAGAGCAGAAAAAAATACCTTAATTCTGGGAAAGGTATACACATCTTGGCAAGAAGGCATTTGGAAAGACCAGAAAATAACATCCCGAGGGATATTGAAGATGCCAAGAGTACAGAACAAAGAATACTGGAAGCTGTGAAAAGTGCCAACTCAAGAATAAACCACCAGAAAAACATTGCTAAGCAGAAACAGTGAAGGCCCAGAGATCACTGAATGATGCACTTTCAGCATTGAAATGAAAATAAATACCAATGTCTATTGCTAAATTCAGCACAGTTAGCCTTTTGAATTGAAAGGGAAATAGAACTTTCTCGATGACCATCAAGTAAAGGAGTACATGAGAACTAACTGAGCACTGCAAAAATACTCAGCATAATCCACTCCATGGAGGAAAGAAAATGCAGGAATCACGCACGAAACAGTATCAGAGGATGAGATGAGCAAAGGAGACATAGGAAATAATCAAGCATGGGAGGAGCAACAATATCATTGGAGTTAGTGAAGACTTTCCAGTCATAACTCAAACAATGTAAGGGGTTTTAATATTCCACCTACAAATACGGACTGGGAAACTGATTAAAAAGATAAAGTTAGAAGCTTCTTGC
>CABHPQ010162039.1:77135-90874 GCA_902168405.1 Peromyscus aztecus | reverse complement strand
AGAAATAGCCCGATCTGACCTACCCTGGTGATAGGATGGCCAAACACCCTAATTGTCGTGCTGCAAAGCTTTTTTAAAGGTACATTTCAAAAAATCCTAGCAGGTTCAGAGCATCGTGGAGGCATGTTTCCCCAAGTTGTTATTCTTAGTGAAAGTGGTGACAAGATGTTACATAGAGGCAGGTTTCTTAGCTTGTCTGAAAATGTCAGCCCTGTCCTTAGAACACCATGTTTGCATGAGAGGATTTGGACGTGTTTATGAGCATAATTAGTTTAGGACTCCATGGCTCCACATTATGGGGAGAAACCATGTGTGACCCCAGTGAAGAATCTTGAGTGTCTGAGCTAGAGTTGAGTCTCTGATTCTATTCCTAGACTTGATACCTTCTGGAAAAGAAATCCCCTTGCATGTGTTGAGAACAACACGCCAGTGCACACTGATCTTTATGGTGATATTTTCTTTTGTACCAAAATGTTATTTGTATGTTAATAAATACAAAGTTGCCTGGGGGTCAGAGCTATTAGCAAGCCATAGGAAAGCAGGGCAGTGGTGGTGTACGCTTGTGATCACAGCACTTGGTGGACAGAGCTAGGTAAGTCTCTGTGCGTTCAGGGATACAGCCAACATTGAATACACATGCCTTTAATCTCAATACCAACCATAGAACACCTGGAGGTCTATACAGACAGGCCATGATGAGGCAGTCCTGTGGTTGGGTTTACAACCAATGAGAAGGCAGAACAGAGACTATATAAAGACTTTAACACAGGAAGTACCTCCTCCTTCGGAGAGGTAGGACCACTGCAGGAGGAAGGGTAAGGTTTTAGCTCTTAGCTCTGACCTCTTGACTTTCTTCTTTGCACTGGTTCTGTGTTTCTTATTTATAAGACGGTTGGTTACATCTACAGATCTTTCTTCATCTGTGCCTCTACTGCCTATAAGGGCAATGCTTGAAGAAGGCCCTTACTCAGGCACTGGTTCCTCTTAGGAAAAATAATCTAGCCTCTATTTAGATCTACCTTATTTGGTGCAGATATTGAAGTTTCTGCGTACACACACACACACACACACACACACACACACACACACACACACCATTTTCAGAGCACATAGGAAGATCCTATGTGACCCACAGGTACATCAATGCCTGGACTTGACTGAAGTTAGAGAAGGTTTTGAAATGAAAACTAACGTGCTTTATTTTGTCCAGCAAGTGTCTTTTCAGTAACAATCCACTCTATGACAATTCTGTTTTATGTTTGGTGATGAATAGACCCAGCATTAAGCTTGATTTGCTAAAAACAGAGTCCACCCTTAAGGCCAAAAATTTAGTGTTGGAAGCAGTGTTAACAGATGATTGAGACAATCATTTACCTAAGGGATAAACAATAGTTTAGATGCAAATGGATCCTTGGATTCACAGAGAGAGAATCTTTATTGTGCCTCTGAGAATTAGTGCCAGGACCCAATCAAGTTTCTAATAGATGTCTCTTTTCTTCTGTGGACTAGCTCTTTGCATAATTTCAGTGTGTATCTTGCAGGTTTTCAATGGACTTGGATGGGTCCATGATGTTTTATAGCACTTAGGTGAGCAGAGACAAGCAGCTTTCAGCTTTTGTCTGCAGATGAAGACATTTTTATGATGGGAGAAGGAAGAGTTTACTCCATACATAATCACTTTGCACTGGACAAATCAGGACAAGACTACCCCAGGATAGTGACTTTTACCCAACTTGTGGTCACTGAAGCATCTTGGGAATCTTCCTGGGTTTCCTTTCAGAAAGTGGGTTTCCTGGGGGTACTCATAGTCTGGTTTACAAGAGTCACTGATGCCTCTATGTTTTCCTTTTCAATTCATTGCCTAGCCTGTGAATTCCAGTTTCAAATCTTCAGGGGGCCTTGCCATCTGCCTTATAGCTTGACTCTGAGCTGTGAGCTTACAGGAAGCTATATTTCAAGGGCAAAAAAATCAGTGAGGGAAAGGGCCATACCTATTTTAACTTTCCACAGGGAACGGTGGGAGTAGATTAAAACTCTGCCAGGGAGAGTGCCTTCAGTGCCAAGCTACCACTACCATCATTTGCATAATGTATAATCTAAGGTGTTGACTCGTTTCTGATGAATAGGCCTGTTTAAGCGAAGGAAGGTGAAGTTATGCATAGTCACTCAGGAACCAATGGGACTTCTCTGTATCAATTCTGCAGGCAGGGCCCTTTTGCTCCACTGGCCTTGCTTCCTGTCTCTACTTAGCAAGCTGACTAATGCCTTTGGCTCTTCCCATGTTCCATCTATGTTGTTGCTGTCTGGAGCCACAACTTCCCCAAAGGAAATAACTTTTATTCTTGTGATCCACTGGCTTAGGCTCTGTTTCTTTGAATTGAACTGCTATCCTCTCTCACTGACACTCCACTCCGAAACAGGCCCTGTGAAGGCAACAGAGAACGTGTTTGTTAAGAAAGTACTTAGCTGTTAAAGTAAATCATTTCTTATCAACACAGCTGCAAGACCACTGGTTTATCCACACGCTGTTAATTGTGGATGAATCTTCCTTAAGGAACTTGAGTTTAGAAACTGGACACATAGCTGTTTGAATGGTTGTGCAAATGTGTGTGCTTTATTAAATGAATCCTCTCATTTTTTTTTTGTGTGTGTGAAACTTGGTGCTGTTCGTATTTTTAAACAGGAGGTGGTCAAAAGCAAACTTCTGCTGCATTTACTCTACTTTGTCCCCATTCGTACTGTTAGTAATAGTGTCACCTAGTCTGTTCTCCAGGGGACTGAAGCTAGGGGTTTCTACACCTCTTCTGCCATTTCTTTACATAATAGTAAGTAATTGTAACCGCTCCTCTTTCTACTGCTTAACCATCTAGTGATACGTCGCCCTAATCTTACTTTAAGAAATGATGAAACTGAAGGCTGCCATATTTAGTGACTTCTAATCCCACACGGTGGAGGTTCATGAGATCACCATAAACATCAAAGTGGCTGAATATCAGCAGCTTTATCCGTTCCCTACTGGCTACGTGTGTGTGTGGGGGGGGGGACTCAGGATTCAATTTGGATTAGCCAGGATACAATGCCAGCCTTCCACCTGCACTACTGACTTCGCTGTTTACATAGTGTCCTATTTTCATAGTCTGGTAATATCAACTACATATCCAGTATAATAGGAGACCCCAGTAGTTGTCACAAACATGGGCTGTGCCTGTAACAAATCACGTTTGTTTTTTTAAATTTTTGTTCTTCTGTGTTTTCTCCAAACAGAGATATTTAATGATTTTATGAGATGACTAAGAAAACAACAATCCATATGTGAGTTTGTAAAAATTCTGTCTTGTTAGATCTGTGTTAAGAAATCTTTAGGTGTTTACTAAGTTAAATATATGCTAATGGTAGCCCTATATAAGTTTGTAAAATAGATCCATAGAGTTCCTTTAAAAATATAAGCTTGCAAAAAGAATCTAAGGTAGTCCTAAAACATACAGTAATAAGCTTGTAAGAGGTAAAGATACTAGTTGTAAATGTAAGTTTAAATAAGAATTAAGAAGATGGAATGAATATAAGAAGTATATAAGAAGTAATAAGAAATATATCTGCTAAAGTAGTTCCCCACAGCTGAGATCTGTGGAAAATCAATGCAATACAGAAAAACCTGAGCTAACGTCAAAAATAGTGCGGTTTACAATACTACTGTACCTAGAAAGGTCTCTGTCTGTGAGAACAAAAGTTGCAGAGACGCTTGTTTGAACTAAAATTATTAACTGCAAAAAGTTTTGGTTGTAAATCGTCTCTTCATATTTGGAAGTGAAAGCCTGATACCAGAATTTACTTTTTTTTTTGAACTTCTTGAACTTAATGAGAAAACTACAAAAAGATTTTGGTTATGGATTTATTATATTTGGAAGGCTAGTATCAGAATTTATCATTTGAATTTTGAGACTTAAGAAATGAAATGCACAATAGAGATTTCATTGCAATGGGACAATTTCGAGTTTATAGTAATGACCTAGGAACTGTATGCTGGAACTGGGTTAAAAATGGAACTGTTTAAATGAAGAAATTTATTGTTTCTACCTTGACTCAAGATGCAGTTTTGTGTATGCATATATGCTGGTGATTCATGTATTGTTCTATTTATTGTTTCTACCTTGACTCAAGATGCAGTTTTGTGTTTGCATATATGCTGGTGACTCATGTATTGTTCTATGTTAAAAATGCAATTGTTTTGTGGAAAAAAAATAAATAAATAAACTTAAAAAAAAGAAAACAACAATCCATTTCTAAATCTCTCTCTCGGGTCTTCCCTTCTCTATTCATACTTCCTCCCACAATCTTATTTATTCTCTCTCTTCCCCCTTCTTGAAGTAATAATCTTAATGTCTGGGCCACAGATATTACCTCAGGTCCTTTATGGGACATTTTAAGAACATGGTTGCTTATTCTGGAAAAAGTCAGGTGGTTTTAAAATTGAGTATATCCAAAAGATAGGAACTTTGAGAGCAGATGAAGGACTACACAACATATATTGTAATGACATTGTAATTACTCAATTTGCTTATGAATACTGAACCCTCTCTTTGGGCTTCAGACAGATATCACCACAGATGCAAGCCATAACAATAGGAGTTTGCACTAGCTGCTGGGATGCTGGGTGTACAGTCTTCAGCCATGCTGGAGTAAATTGTTAATAAAGGGTGCTGCTGAAAACTGTTAGGAAGAATGATGAAAGCAAGGGTCAAACATGGGAAGGTTTCCACGAGTTAATGCATCCAAGATAGTGTTGGGATTGCAAAGCACTGGCGAATAACTGGTCTTGGGTTATGTGCAGTTCTCAATAGGGATGACATTTTTTAAAAAGATATATTTAATTTTTGTTTATGTATGTTTGTGTCTGTGTTAATTCATGTGTATTGCATGCATGTGGGTGTGGCAGAAATCAGATGATGACGTCTTATCTCTTGGAGCTGGAGTTATGGGCGGTTGTAAGCTTCCTGATGTAGGTGCTTGGAACCCAACCTGAGTGTTCTAAAGAGCCATGTCTCCAGCCCCAGAGATGAATTTTCTTTGAAGAGAAATTTCTCCTGTTCAAACTAGTCTTTGTCTTTTATTTGATTACCAGCAGATTCAGAATATAGATACTGGCTGCTCAGAGGTTCACCATGTTATTACAGCCAGCTTGTAGCAGAAGCCAGGGCCAAGCCTAGGTTGATCGACTTACATGCCACTTGTCTTAGCTTCAGGCCACACTGCTTCTTCCTGGGAATCAAGTCTAGTCAGCAAATCAATTAACTGTGCACATGTGTTTTTAATCAAATAGACTGATCTTTTGACTTGTTAATTTAAAAATCAAAGAGATTAAATCTCAGCTCTTCATGAAAACATAGGTGAAGAAGAACTTATTTATTTTTGCCCCAGATTCCCAATTTTGGCCATATGGAAGTCAATCCTTGGTGTAGCGCAAGGCACCACTGGATCTATGCAAAACTTTCCAGAGTGGTTAGGGCTGGTAGCATCATTTTCAGATGTGCAGCACAGTGTGCCCAGATTGATGGGGTAGTTCCAACTTGCAGGTAAACACGCAGTAAATGAACATCTTTATTCCTCAGCTGGAAACATGGAAGTATTTGAAGTATTTTCCTGAATGCTTAAGAAACTTGGTCCTTGGCTTTCCTCTCTGACCAACATTGCTCTTTTTAAACATGACTGAATCCTTACCCTACCTCGTTCCCACTCACTGTCTTTCTTCTTCCAGCCCTTGACAATGGTATTCTTGCCCCATCGCTTCCCTACTCCCAGCCCTGCTCATCGGGTTTGTGAAAATGGCTGTTCCCTGTGCAGCTTGTCACTCAGGAACCTGTTCCAGTGTTAAGGCTGGGGAGAATTCACTTTTTCTTAGTCATTTGCATGCATGTCCCCAGGCCATGAACTTCAGACGGAATGATGAGAGGTGAGAAAGACAGAGAGACATGATCTAGTCATATATCCACCGAACTTCCACACAAATGTCAGCGCTTAGCTAGGAAAGGCTGCTTATCCCTCCTGCCTAAAAGTCTCTCAGTGCCCTCTAGAATCTAGGGCAGTGGTTTCTCAACCTTCCTAATGCTGTGACCCTTTAATACAGTTCCTCAGGTGGTGACCCCCAACCACAAAACTGCTTTGTTGCTACTTCATAACTGTGATTCTGCTACTGTCATGAATTGTAACATAAACATCTAATACACAGGATGTCTGATAGGCGACCCCAAAGGGGTCATGACTCACAGATTAAGAACCATTTCTTTAGAGTCTAGAGATTTCTTTCCTCTCCTCACTGAAGTTTTTATATCATAGACCCAACACTTCTGCTCTCCTGGCCTCTCCTGCCGGAAAGAGCTGCCCCTCACTGTGTGCTCTACTTGCTCACAGCCCACATCACTCACTCATCCTTCAGAGCGCTGGCCCTCTTCCGACTTCTCTTTCTGATGGTGTTTTCTATCTCATCCTCCTACACCTTGTCTCTCTTTCTCCTACTTGTCTCAGAGGACTGTTCTACCCTAGACCATCTTGTCTGGGCCTATTTGTAAACCATGGCCTGAGTCTCAGGTGATGGGAAGGCTAGAGATGAGGCCACTGGGCAAGAACAGCACTGAATGAGACATGCAAAGGTAAGAAAAGGAGGGATCCAACGGCTCAGGCCAGATGCTGCAAAATGAAATTAATGCTTAAAGTGAGGCTTCACTTTCTAGTGTCTGTCCTGCTCCAACTTCAGATATAATATTTATATAGCTATGTATGTTACAAATAATGTCTCTAGCCAGGCATGGTGATATCTGCCTTTGATACCAGTACTTAGAAGGCAGAGGCAGGCAGATCTCTGTAAGTTTGAGGCTAGCCTGGTCTACATAGCAAGTTTCAGGCTAGCCAGGGCTACATAGTGAGATCCTGTTTCAAGAGAAAGCCTGTAAAATGTCTGATATAGTGAGTAAAACATAACTGACATTCAGTAAGTTATTAATATTATATTGTTGCTTTTCAAGAGCTAAAGTGACTTCAATCAATAATAAGAGAATTGGGTTGGAACAAGGGAGTGAGATTCCTTTTAGAGAAGCAGAAATGGTTTTTGATAAAATTCTGTGTTATTTATGATTTACAAATTATTCCAGTCAGTTGTGAGGGATGTCACAACTTATTATGGTCACCAGTTTTGAAACTTGAGCATATTAGTGTAAAGACCTGAATTCCACGTGAGCCACATACTACTCTTGGAAACCTTGGTAGTACAGTTTTCTAATCTGCAAAGTGAAGGTTCAAAGAAGCCAAGCACCCAGAGTTCTTTCTAGTTCAAGTGAGATATGACATTACATGTAAAGGTCCCTCACCGCACAGCACACAGCACACAGTAACCATTGCATAATGATCTCCCTAGTTAGGATTAGAATTGTAAAAAACGAGAGTGGATTCAAGTTCAGCTGTATAAAATTATCATTTTGTCTACTTGCCTTATGATTTACTTTCCTAATTGACAAAGAAAAGGACACAGTTGAACTGCTCAGCTGGGACTGTGCAACTATGACTAACTCAGCTCTTATGTAGAGAGCACAGGGAAAGGTCACCCATCACTACGGTTGGTCTCATCAACCAAGTGACCTCTCCTGATCAGATTTCTGACTCTTTCAAAAGCCCACAGACAATGTTACACGCTGTGGTTGCTCATTAATTCATAAGGCAGTTCATCAAACACTAGATACATTTCATTAGAGTATGAGGAATATTTTATGCCATTAGGGAAGATTATAGCAGTCGTTTGTGGAGTGGGTAGACTAATCCGTGAAGGACAGTTTTCTATTCCCATGATCAGGGACTGCAGGTCTATGCTGACTCCTTCAGCCAGTATCTGCTGAGCCATGGTCTCTCTTCAGGCTCTGAGCTCTGGGTGCAGGAAGTCAAAGCCATGGTGTTCACAGGGCATAGCTCAACATGAGGCTCTCTTGGTAGCTGAATAAATATTTGTAGAGCTGCCCGGGAAATAAGCCTATACTTATTCTAAGTGTTGTTAGAGACCTTAGAACACCTTGCCCTAAGAGAGCAGGGAGGAAATGATGACTCTGGCAGTGACAGGTTTATGGTATGCAGAAACCTCTCCTGTGCTTCCAGAATCCTCTGTGCGGATCCCCTAGAGACTAGTGACATCTGCTGAGAATAACTGTCACTGATTCCCAGGAAAGCACACCGTGATGTGGGCGAACCTGACTCAACAGCTGCCCTCGGTGCTTTTTCAAACATCTGCAACCCAGGAAATGTGAAATGGGATACTTTCCGATCCAGTGTGCTCAGTGGTTGAGGCAGAGTGGGGAGGAATTTGATTACAGCTCATCCAAGGCCCTCAACAAACACACCATCATCAGAAAAGCCAAGTGTGGGACAGCATCTCAGAGTGCATGTGTCCTCTGTAAACTTTGCCACAGTGGTGTCCATGAGCCTGAACTGCTCTGCCCCGGCACAGGAAGATTGATTATCTTATTACAAAGGACATTTTGTAGGTTACACTGGAAAACTGTTTAATCTTCAAATATTCCTACATTGTATATAAGTCCATGCCTCTCACCCCTTCCCTGGCCTCCAGACCCCTCTTGACTTTATTCAGTACCACCTATCATCTCCTCAACACCCTTAGCTCACCCCTGATGGGGACTCTCCTCAGAAATGCTTGGCCCTCAAAGATCTTTCAGGGTTTAGTGAAGATGATACTGCTTGTCTCCCCGAACTCTATCTCATTGTCTCTAATTATTTCTCTTCTTTTGGGTGATGTCTGAGATGAAGCTGTTCATCAACATCAGAGGCCCATGTGCCCGTGCTTTGGTCTCCTCCTTGGGCTCTGAAGTTATGGAGGAAGCTGTGCCAGGTGTTGGTACCAAGACAGGGGACGCACATGCCACAGGCTCCCATAACTGAGCTCATTGAGCACATAGAACCAGATGGGGTTCAGGTGACCCAGAACAGTCCTACTGTGTAATTCAGACTTAAAGTCACTTGAGAACAGGAGGCTGGGAATGACGGAAGCTGAGTATAAGAACCAGTCTTCTGCCCTGTCAGAGAAATCCAACTTGAGGGAAACGGGTGACTCTAGTCCACAGTCTGAGCCAGGGGAAATGGTGTGGACATTAAGGCTTTGGTGCACAGCACCGAAAGGAAGGCAGAGGATGGCTGTGAACAGTTTGCTCTGATTTGTCATGGCCCAGAGTCTTCATAAGTATTTAATTTAAAAGAAAAACAAAACAGCCTTCCAACTTCACAGTGGCTGTTGAATTCTTGACCCCATAGTTTGACAGAGACCTTTTCAGTGCCTGGAGAAATTAAAAGCAGATTCAAGGAAAGTGACTCAGAGCCCTTCTCCAAGTCCTGGAAAGACTCAGAGGAGAGGCTTCTCCAGAGGGAAGAGTGGGGTGCATTCTGAACTTTCTTGAGCAAGGCAGACCCAATGTTAAATCCTCATTGCAGGACTGAGAAGAAAAGGATAATGGGAGAGGAAATCATTTAGCTGTGGGCTGTAGGACAGTGTGGGGTTGTCAAGAAAACTGACTCTGGGCAAATGCCTTTGGTTTACTGTAGGGAAAATAAACTCTTAAAAGTAATGCTTGTTTAGAACAAGCAAATGAAGGATTTGGAAGCTGTTTTAAGTGATTCCTATGGTGTCAGAGTGCAGAGTGCCTCATGCCCTTCATGGACACCCCATGTAACACGGCTTTAGCGTGCCCACAGTCTTCTAGTCCTCCTGTTCCATCCTTCATCTGACCTTCGCATCCATCCTCCTCTGCCTCCCACGTCATTTTCTACCCTCTAGAAGCCTCTTTGCGCCTCCGTGAAGTCTCTTGTGCAGGGGGCCTTGCTCCATTGGGAACCTAATGGTTTATTGGAAAAGAAATTTACACAATTCTACCAGAGGCTGCTACTGGTGCCTCTCTGGGAACATCTGTGTCTTTTTTTTTTCCTTCTCCCTCTCAACCTTTTTCCTTCTTTCCTTTTTCTTTCATTCTTCTCTTATGTATTTCTGGGGATTGAAGCTACCCCCTGATTAAGCATGTGCTCTACCACCGAGCTACAACTTCAATCCTCTTCTTTATTTTGAGATAGGATCTCATAAGTTGCCCAGGCTGGTCTTGAACCTATGATCCTCCTGCTACAGCCTCCTGAGTAGCCAGGATTGCAGAACAACTTTAGCAGGCCTCCTGGCCAAACTTGTATCTCAACAGTTCTTTGGAAGTTTATTTGGAAAACACAAGGATGGACTTATCTGACGAGTGTCATAGCTCATTCATGGTACAGTTGTCTTTGAACGGAGGAAGAGGGTAGAACGGTCTGGGATTCCCTAAAGCACTGAGGTAGCCACCTCCTCCTTTTATTGACTGGCTCCTCACCTGAAGTGAAGTCCACTGCTTCTACTACATTTCCTTCTTTGCTCATGACGTGTACTTGCTATTCCTCCTTACCACTCTAGACAGAGCTTAACTGTGATGTCCACATCTATCTTCAAAAAAAAAAAAAATAACATTTCAATGTATTTTTAGGAGTCTTTGAACACTGACTATGTTCAGGCATTTTTTTCTGAGCCCTTTAGGTTTTTTTTTTTTTTTTTTTTAACTAATTTAACTTCTAGAACTCTGAGAGGTAGGAAATTCTATATCCACTTTAAAGATAAGATACTAAGTTGTAAAACTATGTCTAAGGTCACAGGTAAGTGAACGGCCAAGTTAGAATAGAAACCCAGGGTGACTATCCCCCAGCGACTGCATTGTGACTATGACATAGGCTATAATCACCGGTACCTACTCTATCACCTAGGAGGCAGTCACTATTTCTGATTTTCCTTTCTTCTCTTTTGTTAGCATTCTGAACCCGCCCCTGGGGCCGCCCAGTGTCCTGACGTCATTTTATGTAAAAGCTTCTAAGAAAAAACCCCTCTCTTCTCTGTCTCTTTCCCCTTCCAACCTTCCCCGCCATGAGGAGTGCACACCTCTGCTTCCCTGCCCTTGTCTCTCTCTTCCTCTCTCCCTCTTTGCCTATCTTTCTCTCTTTCTATTATAATAAACTCACTTCACATGGATGCAGTGCCTGGTGTGTGAGTGACTTCCCATGCGCCCACCACCGAATCTACATGACGTCTCTGTCTCTCACAGGCCATGGGGCACCTTGGCAAGGCCAGCCAGGGCCTCCCGCTGCTGTATCATAAAGTCTTTGGTGGTGAATTTTCCAAGTCCACTCAGCTGAGTCATAGTACTCAGATATTTGGTCAAACAATTTTTCTGAAATTTGTCTGTAAGGGAGCTTTTGGAAGAAATTTACATAGATGTATATTGTGCTTTCATAAGGGTGTGACTCAGTCAATCATTTATTTGCAGGTCCACACAAAACAAAAAGCAAGTATTTCCAGTCACTGTCTTCTCGCTTCAGTGGCAACAACAGCTCCTCCAGGCCTTTCCGGCTGTGTTTTGAGACTTGGATGGTATTTCTCTCCTGTGTCTCCAGATTGATTGCATGGACTTCTCCATCAGAATCTGTACCCATGAAGTATATACTCCAATATACTGCCAATTGGTTCTGTTTCTCTGGAAAACTGACTCAGAGAACCTTCTTGGTTTACAAGTTCCTGAAGGCTAAGTTCTAGGACCTCTTCTTTCCCAGTCTGAATTTTGTTTGTTTTCTATGGAAAATTTTTCTAATAACCATCTGCACCCAATAACCATCTGCATGCCAATAATGTCTCTTGGATTCACAGTCTAGCTCAAAAGCATCTACAGTACCCTGGGCTCATATAGCTAGTTGAATGCTTGGATGTACACTTGCATATCTCAGGGATAACTAGATACAACGTGCACAAAAGCAGATTCACGACCCCGGTTCTCTTCAGGGTTCCCTGTGTTTATGAAATATCCCTCTGTGTCTAGAAGACCGGAAATACTCCTAACTCTGCCCTTATCTCTGTTCCTAATCCACCAGTATGCCCCTCCAGTGTCACTACAGAATGGTCTCCTATGTTTACTTCTCTCTGGAATCACACCCTCCTGTACTCTGCTATGAGGAGCTCCTTCTTGACTCCTCTGGAGTGACCTGCAGTCACAGTGATCTTCCAAACCTGCCAAGTTCATCAAGTCACTCAGGGCCAGGTTCCCCCGAACACATTCCGATCTTATCAAGTCCACAGGATGACTCCCAGGACTCCATATGGCCTCCTCCTGCACCAGTATCCTTGCTGTCTACGCTACAGCTACTCTGATGTCTTCAGTTTCTCAAAGTACCTCCCTCCTACCATATAAGTCCTTTCCAAATACTGTTTAAAATTTATTATTTTAGCTTTTAAAATGTAGAACATTCTTCCAAAGTCTTAGTTACCACACCAAGGGACACTTTCAAGGGAGATTTTAGGTGTCCTTCTAACAGGCTAATCAGGTTCCTTTATCTTACAAGATCATACTATTTATCTAAATTAATATGAACACTGACAGATACAATGTATTGAGTGTTAAAGTTCAAGCATCAACCACAGTGCTAATGATTGCACAATCACAATATTTAAATCTCATCTAACTAAATTTACAGCCACATCTGAGAGACAGGCAACAGCATCCTTGCTGTTTTGTAGGAGGAACAGAATAGCCCAAGTGATGAGCTGAGTGCACTTTCAGTTCTGTGATCATTTAATTCTGAACACTTGGATCTCCCACAGGACTTTGGGTTTGGAGTGAGCTAAGGCCAGATCTGTTACTGATCAGTGCTGTTAGAAGCCAGCTTGGCATGTAAAATGTGCCCACTATGTACCTGCTGATTGGGATAATGAGTATTTGAATGAGTAATGAAGTAGGACCCATTTTCATATGGAAACTAACTGGGTTTTCCTTTTGTTTTGCAGTCCAAATCAGTCACCTATGAGATGGTTTACAAAATCTGGACAGATGCTTGCAAATGAGAAGAATGGCATTCATAGTCCTGGGGATGGTGTAGAGCACCCTCCAGTCTTCGTTTTGATGACCATTTGTTCCACTTCCAAATGAGGCACCAATTCAGCTTAACTCTCAGAAGGGAAGAGTAGAGGAACTCACACTCACAATGGCACACAGATATGTGCATCTTGTATTAGGTAAGTCTAAAGCTGCAGTTGTTCAAGAAGCCTCAATTTCTGGAGTCTAAACATGAGAGGACTATTTCTTACTTGTGTCACAGCCTAGTGTGGTTGTAATGCTTGCCCAGATACTTTTTCCTTTGGTGATTCAGGTGTCCAGCTTCCTCTTGCTGGGGCCCCCAAGCACTGCTGCCCCAATTCTCCCACTGTGTGCCACAAAAGGGCCTGGGAAAGTGTGTTTGCTTCCTCAAAACTCGGGCCCCAAATTAAGTACATCATCTCTACTTGCTTCTCTTTGCTAGAAAGACCAGCTCTAAAGACTTCTAAGGAAGGCTAGAAAATGCTATTTGTCAGTCCAGAAAGAAAATAAAAAAGGAAACTAGTTGAGTGAATTTCTGAGTGTCTTTGCTCCACCCAATCAAGCAAGGCAAAAGAATGCCTGAAATCAGTGCACAGAACATCGGAAGGTGGACTGGGAAGCTCTTGAGTAACTTGCAACATCTAAAAGGACTGTGGTTAAGGAAAAAACAGGGAAGTTCTTGATAGGAAAAAGTAACATGCAACAGTCATAACCAAAAGGAACTGAGGTTGATGCCAAGAGAGATGAGGACAGGAAGGAGTGAGGGCAGGGAGGAGTGAGGGCAGG